>SKCR01039038.1:0-66383 GCA_019454045.1 Zanthoxylum bungeanum | reverse complement strand
TTCATTTTAAAAGCTTCACCATTTATCCCAGTAAAAAGAAATTAGCTACTCATAATTTGAATAAAAACACACATAATTTTATTACTAAAAGAAAAAGAAATTACAAGAAAGCTTTAGAAAAAAAAAACACACAAGAACTGGAAATCCACAAATTTTCAGAGAACGCTATGGAATCCAGACTAAAGAAAATGAAGTGCAGAGTACCTCTATTTATAAAGGTGCTCGCACCTCTTGCCATGTATTTGGAAATTGCTTCCATCAATTTCTCTACCAATTGCTCCACCAAATTCTCCAAGCATGTTTGATGGAGAAATTGACAAAATTTTTTTATTTTTTTATTTTTTTATTTGACAATGACTTTTACAAATAACACAATTGGATTATTTATTAATTTCAGTCTTGAAAACTTCAGAATTAGAAAATCTTGTCAGCAGTAAAGTTGTAAATTTTTGAGTCTTCTTTCATCTGGAACTAGAATCACTTCAATCCGATATCGGAGTAAACAGTTATGGCCAAAATACGAACATTGAACATGGTTGGAATTTCCGAAGTTGTACACTGTTAGAACGCCCAATTAAATTTATGGCCTCCAAAATCCAAATGTCAGGTCTATTTTTCTAGATATACATCCAAAGTATTATTTCACTTACATAAAAGATAAAAATCACAATAAAAATATGTAAGAGGATTAATGAAACTACAAATATAAAATGATTAATTTTTCTTTTAATAAATGTGTATTTTTTAGTGTTCATCAGAGAGAATGAAACTTACCCGTTCAGCTAGAAAAGATTTTTTTCTTACCTGATGTTTTCTTTTAACGGTGCACAAGTCTTTTAGAAATTTGGCATAAGATGGTATCTGTTGGATGACATCTAACAAAAAATATTAACATTTACCTGTTTGAATATTTCATATATCTATAGGGAATGGTTCAATTTCTTTATTTTTAATGCTTAAGGAAATAGAGGTGAATAAGAAAAAAATATTATCATCAATGATAGATAATGGTTCATCAACTTCTTCCTTACCCTCTGAATCTAATTTATTTTCAGCTTCGCGAGATTCAAGAATAGGTTTGTGGATAACCTTACCACTGCAAAGAGTAATAACATATTTGACTTGGTCTATGTATTGACTACCGGAACTACCTCATGAGTTTTTTGATGACTCTTGGGGTTTGGATATGGTTGTGCAGAAAACTTTTCTTTCTCATTACTGGTCAAAGCAGATGTGATTTTGGAGAAAGTATCTTTCAGATCAATCAATGTTTGCACATTTTGGTTATTGATGGCTTCCTATTTCTCAATGAATGCATGCAAGATATCCTTAAGGTTTTTCTAAGTGGTGGGATATATGGTGCATAGTTCTGAGAATTTTGGAAATTCTGGTGTACCTGGGGTGATTGTTGCGCTGGATGTGCTTGGTTATCATTCATTCCATTGAAGTTTGGATGGTTTCTCCAACCAGAATTTTAATTTTGGGAGTATAGGTTTGGAGTTGGTCTCTTGAAGGTGTTTATAGATCTGACTTGGTCATGGAGACATTCTTGCAAGGCTAGGAAGGTTGGGCAAACTTGTGTGACATGTTCATTTGAAATACAGATTTGACATGTGACATTTCGTTTTATCTGCTCTTTATATTCCCTATGCTTTTCACGGTATAGTGTTGTTTGTGAATATTTCAGGTGAGCAGATTAGTGGTTGTGGTGGCATCGACTTCAAGACTACTTGATTAGGTATTAGATTGATTCATATTGTAATAAGTCATTGTCTTGATGGTTGGCAGTAGGCTATTTTCTTTTTGGCTCTTTTACCGTAGTCTTTGTATTAGGTAGTGTTTTATTATGGAATGCCAAATGGGAGATTGTAAGTTCCATATTTATTGGCAATGTCCGTAATAAAACAAGTTTAACTGAGTTGTAATGAGTATTGAAGTTCTCATAGTAATTGGACAAGTATTTGGACAACATCAAATGGAGATATCAGAGTGATGTTCACTCTTTTGATTATATAAGAATATTTAGAGCTCCAATTGGTCTAAGGTCAGTGTCATTGGAAAGTAGACTCGAATACAATCGCGTATATATAAAGAATACATAATTTGGCCAAGGAACGAGAAAGTTACAAGCGTTTAAAGTTGCATCTCAAAACCAGTCTGTGACATGCGTTCATCCTTGCGTTCGAACACCCGGAGGCATAAACTGTGCATTTGAGTGGCTTTCGAACGCCCGTGCGTAAGTGAGTTATTTTGGACGCGTTTTAAGCCAGATTTGCACTAGGAAATCCTTACATTTTCCCTACCTATATAACAAACATAGAGCCATTTTAACTAAGTGAAGAAACACAATTTAGAGAGCCTCCATACACTCAGTTTCTTATTTCTTGATTTTCACCTTGAAGATTTTCTTGATTACCTTGTCTTTTTTTTTCTTGGTGATATTGATCCTTGATTGACTATCAACACAAAAATATAACCCAACCCAATTTCCTAAGCCTTCAGAGTTCTCAAAGAGGAAGATTGGTAGTCGGAATTCCGACGTTACGAGTTTGCAAGGTTGATCCACTCATAGACTTCAAAAGTTCTGAAGAATCCCGCTTGGTGCGGGCTCAGAGAGTTCTTCGAGTTATTACAGTATAGAGGTATTCGAGTTGGTAAATTTGTCATCATAGGTCATATACCATCACTATAAGTTTTTCTCATTATAATGGAGATTTTTCTGGTAGCCTATATACTCGGAGTGGTTTTTTACTCGTATTAGTTTTCCACTTCATCAACAAGATTATTGTGTTGATTATTTATTATTTTGATATATTTGCTTTATTTCATAATTGCATAGACTTAAGGATACATGTTCGTAATCCATAGAAACAATAATTAGGACATATCGAAAACTATTATGTTTAATTCTGTATAGGGTCAGAACCTTAGAATAAAATCAAATTTTCACATTTGTTCAACATGAAGGGGTGATGATTATTTGGACAATAATTTCATGCTGAATTATGAAATTCCTTTGGTGTATGGACCAAATAACTCGGATTGGGAGTGTTGGGGAAAATATTACAGAAAGCGCATCGGCAAAAAATATTAATTTTTAAAATACTTTTAATTCAAATAAACTAATCGATCTCATATATCTCTAATTTATCTGTATTAAATATCAAATATTCAATTGTGATTACGCATAAAACTCAGGATAAAATTTTTGGAAATACTTTCCGCGGTTAGCCATTAACCGATTTACTGGATTACCGAACCGGTCGATTGGAATAATCGGACAATTAGATTAGTCATGAAATCTGACCACCCCACTCCTACATAAACCTGATCACTGTAGCAGTGGCTGGTCACTTTGATTTCGGAAAAATACTATTTTACTCTTAGTGCGAAAAATTTCCAAAAAGCTTCTGGAATAATTTTGAGAATTTTTCGACACACTATAGCACTGTTACAGTACTCAGAGTACTGAAACAATGGCCAAATAATCATAATTTTAATAAATTTATGATTTTTCCTCTAATGTGATATTTACTGAAAATTCTCAAAACGCTTTCGGAACAATTCCGAATATTTCAAGAATTGTTCCTATGCATAATTTCACATCAAATTTCATCTATAACACCTCAATTTCACAAATTAAGTCACAATTGAATTAATTACATAATTATTCAAATTAATCTCACAATTAATTCAAAATCATGCAAATCCAAAGTCCTAATTACCAATTGAGAGTCAACCATCATAAAATAATTCAAGAATAATTATATGCCGCCAAGAAGTGACTCAAGTAACTCTAAAATGATAATTTGGTGTCTTATACCCTAATATTTCGAGTTTGTAGTGAATGATGAGGGTTGAAGATGATTTCTGTTTTGTTTATTAGTAACCTCAAGTTATAAGGGTATTTTGATCTAAAATTTGTGAAATTGCCCTTTTCTGTGACAAATTTTTAGAGGTGACCTGATTTGAATAAATTTATTTGATTTGAAACGTAAAATTCCCAAAAGTTATAGAAATATTTGTAATGTACCTATGATTATTGGGGGCCCGAAGGCTTTATAGCTCTTATCTTTTTACCAAAAATAGCTAGTACTGCAATTTGTCATTTTCTTTTTAACATTCGAATTATTCTTTATATTTTGTCTTATTGTATTTTTCAATTCAACTATTTTTTTAGAAAGAAATGTATGTACTTATAAACTTTATTACAAGTTTTTGTTTCCTACTAAGGTCTCTTATTCACTTCGAAATAAAAATAAGGTAAACAATAAAAAAGGGTAAAAAAAACAAGTAAGATTTTTATTTATCAATATAACTTTTAAAATGATATCATAAAGAGCGAATGAAAACACTTTTCAATATTTTCTTAAAATACAAATTTTATTAAAAAAATTATATTTTTATTTTATTTTAATTATACAATAATATGAGATGACAATGCTTCAAATCAAACAAAAATATTTTTAAGGGCACTATAAAAAAAAAAAAAAAGGAAAGAAAAATCCTATAACAATATTTGGTTGTCGCAAGGATGAGAATTGGTTGGATTATAAATTTTTCAACCGAACGAGACACATTGAAAAATTCAATGTAACTCGGTTAAGTTGGGTATCCGAATAAACGAGTAAGTTTAATTTGAGAAGATTATAAAATTAATTTAAATTTAAAATAAAATACAAGAATTTCAGTCGATATGTAGCAAAATCATGAATAAACAACATAACATGTCTCATTTTACTCAAAAAAGTTGAACAAAAAAACTCTTATATTTTAGAAAAATAATTAGTAAATAATTTTTCAAGCGAGTTGGCGGGTTGATATTTTGTCAACTTAATCCAACCTGCTAATTAATCGGGTTGAAAATAAAATCTTTGATAATAATCAATCCAAAATCCGACCCAATCCGTTAGGTTTTGGGGTTAGAGGTTAGGTGTCCACCACTAGTTGTTGGCTCACATTAATAGAATATCTAACGACTACCCATTGAATTTCGTGATGAGACATGTAAATCGTTTTACTCAGAGAAAATTAAATACTAAAAAAGGTTGAAAAGAAATTATATCAATGCAAGTAGACCAGACCACGATTTGATTTGGTTTGGTTTGGTTTCAGAATCGAATCGAATCGAATCGTCTTATTCTATGGTCCCAGAAAACTGGAACCGTAATCGAATTGGTTTTGAATCGGTTTGGTTAAGGTTTCAGTTTTTTGGAATTGTAGAATTGGAATCGAACCAGAAATATCGGTTCGGTTCCGTCGATCCTTTATTTTTTGGAGGAAAAAAATGAAAAAAATTGGTTTGGTTTTGGTTCCAAACCGAACCAGAACCAGAACGAACCTTAAGGTTACAATTCTAAATTATGTGGAACCGTAATCGAAATGAAATGAGTATCGGTTCAGTTCCGATTTTGAAACCGGAATCAGATGGAACTGTAACCTTACTGTTCCATCCGGTTCAACTTTGATTCGGTTTCAATTTCAATTCTGAATTGGAATCATGGCCGGATCTAAATGCGACAAAGTATATTCCTGGCCCCTACATGTGAAATGGACTGAATAAAAAAAAAATTTAAGAAACAAAAGAAAGTAAGAAAAGCAATATATGATTATTGGACGCACTTTTGAACCTTCACTTTCCAAACCATATTAGACATCTAAATTTTCTGTCATTCCAATATATACTCGATATTCACCTAGAATTCCCCTTTCCATTATTTCAATTATAAATTATTTTTAATTATATATCGAGTGATATTTAGTATTTATTTGGTATAACTTCTTGATTAGCTATAGTTAAAAATATTTTTAATCCCAAAAATTATTTCAAATTCTTTTATGGTGTTTGATTACATTTTGAGTAGAGCATTTGAGGATTATAAAAATTATTTTATATCTACTAACAAGGGATCAATATTTGAATCTTTGGGAATAGAGGAGTAAGACTTTTTTAAATAGATAAATTATCTACAATACTCTTATTTTTTATTTCATAAAATTTGTTGACGGCGGATTTTGGTCTCAGGGTAATATTGGAATATCACTCCCGAGGAAATCCTCCTTCAACTGTAAATTTGTTTGGTTATGGGGGACCAAATGCAAACTTAGCAGAAAAACAGATAAATACACCAATCAACAAGGAGATTTAACGTGGTTCGGTGGATTTGGATCCGACCTACGTCCACGGGCACAAACAAGATGATACTTTTATTATTCAAAATGCGCTTCTCAAACCGTTCTTTGTGTTTTACAAGTTAGAGCTTGGTGATTCTGATCTCCACTCTACCTTGCTCTCAACTTGTTCCTCTTATTCTCTCTTTTTTGTTTTTTCCTTCTCTTCACTCTACCCTCCTATTTATAATGGTGAAGAAATCATATTCCTATTTGTACAAGAATTTCCTAGTTGAAACAATTTCATTTCCCATAAGGATTCCTAGTCAAAACTATTCCCTTTTTCCATAAGGATTCCTAGTCAAAAACTACATTTATTTCCTTTATCATACTAGGACATTGACTTACTAGTTTACCCCATGAAAGTAGGATAACTTATTATCTTATCTCATATGGATAGAATGCCTTATTTTCCCGATCATGTCTTGTCCTATGCTCGGTCTTCATGTGGTCGGTCATGATGGTCATTTGTGCTGAGAATGCTGCTACCGACCTGATAGTGCTCGGTCATCCGAACCAAAGTGGTCGGTTATCGGATCATAAAGTTCTCGGCCACTCACTCATGTGGTCGAGTCGGTATTAATGATCTTGACCAAGGAGAAATTACCCTTTTGCCCCTGTCGTGCTGTCTTAAATACCATAGTGCCTAAAAACACCATCAACATCTGTCCCCTAGTTCTCGGTAACAACGAGTTTGCGAGTTGATGCCGGGAACTATAAAAAAGATGGTGTGCCGATGAATTCGTCGGTGGTCACTCCAGGAATCGCAGAGAAAAATGCCTTGGCTGCAAATCTGGTCCTTCATGCCACCCTCATGTGCTCAGTCAACGAGGATCCCGATATTTACCCGTGGAGACAATGCTTTGCCCTTATGCTGACGACGACCGACTCGGTGGGACGTAACCCGACCCCGAGCTGAAATGAACACTTGACTCTGGGGGAATGTTACCTCCCCAGTCCAAAGGAGCATGCCTCGGTGGGACATAGCCCGACCCCGAGCTGAAAAAGGCACTTGGACCTGGGGGAATGTTACATCCCCAGTCCGAAGGGCTGACTCGGTGGGATATACCCGACCCCGAGTAGAAAAAGGCACTTGGACCTGGGGGAATGTTACGTCCCCAGTCCGAAGGGCTGACTCGGTGGGATATACCTGACCCCGAGCTGAGAAAGGCACTTGGACCTGGGGGAATGTTACGTCCCCAGTCCGAAGGGCTGACTCGGTGGGATATACCCGACCCCGAGCTGAGAAAGGCACTTGGACCTGGGGGAATGTTATGTCCCCAGTCCGAAGGGCTGACTCGGTGGGATATACCCGACCCCGAGCTGAGAAAGGCACTTGGACCTGGGGGAATGTTACGTCCCCAGTCCGAAGGGCTGACTCGGTGGGACGTGCCCGACCCCGAGCTGAACGACCCCGGCGGAATAAGATCCAGTCTCGAGCTGATGGTTCAAGGGGCCTTGGCGCCCGACTGTCTTTATGTAGTGGGCGTTTGAGTATGTCCCCTGTCTTTGAATATGTCTTTCAATTTTTATTTTTTTTTTT
This sequence comes from Zanthoxylum bungeanum, assembly GCA_019454045.1. Lineage (NCBI taxonomy): Eukaryota > Viridiplantae > Streptophyta > Magnoliopsida > Sapindales > Rutaceae > Zanthoxylum > Zanthoxylum bungeanum. Next base: position 58,669 of record SKCR01039038.1, on the reverse strand, counting down.
TTTTTAGAAAACGGATAAAAAAATGTTTTATTCATATTTGGGGACATACTGTCCTCCTTACAGTTCTTCTGCGTAATACTTTGAGAAAAAACTTTATATTTGGTTCATTGGTGGGCATTGTTTGATACCGACCGCCCATTTTGTAATCTCGGGGCCTGTTCCGTAAAGTTCTCTCTCCTCGGTTTCCTCGGTTGTTGTGAGTCGAGCACTTTTTTTCGGCCAAACGCCCGGGCCTCTGTATTCTTCTTCTTCTCCCTGGTTCCTTTGTCGTTTTCGACTGTCTTCTGCGATGCATAGAGTTTCTCGTGAGAGAGTTGCGAAGCAGCTGCGAGCTGTTTTCTGGCTTCCGCCCACAATTCCAATCCTTTCCCGGGTGGGGAATTTCAGTTTTAGGTGGTAGCAGGACATCGCAGCTTTCGTTTTCATCATGAAGGGTCGTCCGACGATGGCCTGGTAACTGCTCATGCAGTCTACCACAGTGAAGTCTGTCATGATCGTCCGGGTCCGGGGATGTGTCCCGACAGTTATTGCCAACTGTATTCTTCCCAGTGGGATAACGGCTGCTCCTCCGAAACCGTATAAGGGGGTGCTATCGCTGGTAAGGGTTACATATTCTACCCCTAGGTTGTCCAGCGCTTCTCTGGAAATTATATCCACTGCGCTCCCGGGGTCCACTAGGATTCTGTCTACTTCTGACCCGCTGATGACTGCCTTGATTATCAATGCATCGTCATGAGGGAAACTTACTCCTCGGGTATCCTCCTCGGTGAACATTATTGGTACTGACCGGCCTCTCGGTAGCCCTTTGCCCTGTTCTGTTTCTAAGATATCCGGTCCTCGGGTTCTGTTGTAATCTTTCCTTGACCGGTTAGAGTTTCCGGCCAGCGTTCTTCCTCCTGTGATGATATTTATTTGACGACCGCGTGCTCTTTGTCTGGCGGTCATGACCTCGTGGTCAATGTATTTGTTTAGGTACCCATTCCGTGCTAGATCTTCCATTTGTTCTCGCAGATCTTTGCATCCGTCTGTTGGATGTCCTTTGGAGTTGTGGTGCACACAATAAGCTTTTAGGTTCCTTTTGTCCGGAGGGAATCTCCTTTGATCGGGTTCTACCAAGAGGCCTTTCCCCTGGATCTCCATGACGATTTGTCCCAATGGTTTCTTCAGGGGAATGTATGCATCTTCCCTTACTACATGGTTCACTTGGGTCGGCGCCCTCCTCTCTTGATTGTCCCGGTGCAGTGGTTTGAATTCTTTGTGCTTTGGGGGTGGTCTTCTGGATTCTCTTTCTGTCCGGCGGGGGGCACCCTCCCTTGCGGTTCTTTCTTTGATGGTGTTCCCTTTCCGGGATGCTTTCTCTTCGTTCTCCAACAAAACGAATTTTCGGGCCACCTCCAGAGCGGTGGCGTAGTCCGGGGTGTCTTGGATCCTCAGGTGAGTCCACAACTTCCCGACCTTCAGACCTCCCTTGAGACTTTCTAGCACTTCCGATGACTCGTACGCTCCGACCTCGAGCACCAAATTGTGGTACCTTTCAATAAAATTCCTCAGGGGCTCATCATCCCCCTGCTTCATCAGTCTCAATTCTCCCACCATTTTCTTTGGGACGCATGCCCCTTTGAAGTGTCGTATGAATGACTTCCTCAGTTGTGCGAAGTTGCTGATGCTCCTTGGGGCTAGGCTTCTGTACCATAGGATGGCCGGTCCGGCCAGAGTTAGGGGGAAAACTTTGCATATGGCGTCGCCCGTTACTCCCTGTACTTCCATCAGGAGGACAAAGTTTTCGATGTGGGATTTTGGGTCGGAGTGGCCTTTGTATGGTGCCATGGTCGGCATGTTGAATCGCTTCGGGAACTGTGCTGACTTTATCTCTTCCGTAAGGGGAGACCCTTCTTCCTCGCCTCGGGTGTCTCCCGCGCAGATCTTGAGGCCTTCTTCCCATCTGGTCATCTCCTTTCTTAGCCAAGACTTTATTTCACGGGTTGTGCCCCTGTGTCGCCTTCTGTGTCCTTCTGTTCGCCTGTCGTTCCGGGCGTGGCGTTCTTTGAGCCCGGGGGTCTCCTGTACGTCTTCGCTATACTTTCTGTCTTCCCTCTCGGAGCTGTAAAATCTGTCAGAGGAGGAGTCGGGTGATTGTTCCTCCTCTTCTTCTTCCCATGTGTCTTCTGATCGTGGCTCTCTTCCTACCACTTTAGATCTTATCCCATAGGGTCCTCTCTTTCTAGGTCCCTCGTTTTCGCTTACTCTTTTCCCTCTCTCCCTATCTTTCCTCTTCTGTCCGGTCTCGGTTTCAGTTTCCTCGTTGTTTGCTCCTTCCATTCTTTCTAGTCGATCCATCATAGACCTCATGCCATCTTCCATTTTTTTCATCCAGTCTATTGCCGGACCTCCTGGTTGGTGATTTCCGTCCTCCGCCATTTGTCTTATCACGTGAACTGCTTTTTGTGAAGTTCCCCACAGACGGCGCCAACTGTTGACGGCGGATTTTGGTCTCAGGGTAATATTGGAATATCACTCCCGAGGAAATCCTCCTTCAACTGTAAATTTGTTTGGTTATGGGGGACCAAAGGCAAACTTAGCAGAAAAACAGATAAATACACCAATCAACAAGGAGATTTAACGTGGTTCGGTGGATTTGGATCCGACCTACGTCCACGGGCACAAACAAGATGATACTTTTATTATTCAAAATGCGCTTCTCAAACCGTTCTTTGTGTTTTACAAGTTAGAGCTTGGTGATTCTGATCTCCACTCTACCTTGCTCTCAACTTGTTCCTCTTATTCTCTCTTTTTTGTTTTTTCCTTCTCTTCACTCTACCCTCCTATTTATAATGGTGAAGAAATCATATTCCTATTTGTACAAGAATTTCCTAGTTGAAACAATTTCATTTCCCATAAGGATTCCTAGTCAAAACTATTCCCTTTTTCCATAAGGATTCCTAGTCAAAAACTACATTTACTTCCTTTATCATACTAGGACATTGACTTACTAGTTTACCTCATGAAAGTAGGATAACTTATTATCTTATCTCATATGGATAGAATGCCTTATTTTCCCGATCATGTCTTGTCCTATGCTCGGTCTTCATGTGGTCGGTCATGATGGTCATTTGTGCTGAGAATGCTGCTACCGACCTGATAGTGCTCGGTCATCCGAACCAAAGTGGTCGGTTATCGGATCATAAAGTTCTCGGCCACTCACTCATGTGGTCGAGTCGGTATTAATGATCTTGACCAAGGAGAAATTACCCTTTTGCCCCTGTCGTGCTGTCTTAAATACCATAGTGCCTAAAAACACCATCAACAAAATTATTTCATTAATTTCATAATACAACTTTGGAAACTTGTTAAATTAAATGATTTTATAATTTTTAATAAAAAAAATTTCATTGACTTCTATACAACTATATTTTTTTTTCAAAATCTGTATTAATAAAAGCTCTTTGTGAATATTTATTTGAAAAGATATACAAGTGACCTTAAATTTTATGAGGTTCCATACTAGCTATTAAAATATGACTCATATTAATAAAAGATAAAAAAAAATATATAAATCATATTATACAATAAAAATTAAAATTTATTTAAATTCGGAACCCATAATTTTGGGTTAAATATGAGGACCCAACCGACTGTCTGTGTCGAATTAGCTGAGCCTAAATCTCTATGTTATGATGGGGGATTGAATACAAACTTCATTCATGCTTTTGTAATAAATTGATTTACAGTACACTACTAATTTAACTAAAATAAAATAGGGTTTCCTAATTTCTGATTATTTTGGCATGCATGCTTGCTAATTTCTTGATGAGTCAAAAATCAAACTATAGAAAAAAGTCAACAGATCAGACGTTCACGGGCTTGCAGAGGAACATGAGAGATGACGTGGAAGCATCGCATTCACTCAGCGGTCTATCACCGCCACCAACGCCAAGCCTCTCGTAATAATCAACGCAAAACAAAGAGAGCGAGAGCTGCAATTCATCCCGAGTCCACATTCTTTTCACTCGGTGACTCGTGGCCAACTTGGCAAGACGACTCAGCAGGGGACGCAAGCAGACCATGTAGAGCCGCTTGTATCCACCGAGAGCGATGACTACGGGGCGGACGCTTGAGGGAGGAGGAGAGGACACGTGGCGGAAGCAGAGCTCTTCCCAGAGAGAATCACTGCGGGCAAGCGTGGACCAGAGACGGCAGACGCAGGCGGCGACGCAGAGGGAGCGACCGTCAAGTCGTTTGAGGATTTCGATGAGAATGTCTATGTCGTCGTTGATGAAGAACTTGGGTTTCTTTTGTTTTTGTTTTTGTTGCGGCTGCTGCATGGGAATTATTTTCTGGTGGCTTTGCACCATTATGTGTTAAAGCTGAGGTTTGACAGAGGGATTGAGAGAGAGGGAGAGAGAGAAAGAGAGAGAGAGAGGCAGAAGATTGTGAATGTGTTGAGAGGTTAAAGAAATGAAGAGGGATTTATATATGTAATTTTTGTAGGGTAATGTGAAAATTTAAGGGCTTTGACTTGTGTTGCAAGTGAGAGATAGAGTTTTTAAGGGTATTTTTTGTAATTATAATAGTTAAATTTTTGATTAAATGGGGAAAATTTTTTTTTGCACAAAAAGTAATAGGTAGAAATGTAAAACTGACCCTCTAATTTTTACGTTTTTTTATTTCAGTCCTCTAACTTTTATTTTTGTCAATTCAGTCCTCTAACTTTCAATTTTTGTCAATTCAAGGCTCCGTTACAAATTCGCCGCTACTGCTGCCAAATTATTATTTTTTCAAAATTAAAAGAAAAAAAAAAAAAAGGAACAATCGTTCCCCTTCTCTGATTCAGAGAAAGGGGATCCCCTTCTCCGGATGATCCCATTCTCTTCCTTTTTTTTTTTTTTTTAAATTTCCGAAAAAAAAAATTAAATGAAAACGGCGTCGTTTTAGCAGCAGTAACGGCGAATTTGTAACAGAGCCTTTAATTGATAAAAATTGAAAGTTAGATGATTGAATTGACAAAACTAAAAATTAGAGGATTGAAATGAAAAAACGTGAAAATTAGAGGGTCAGTTTTGCATTTTTGCCAAAATAATAAATACTCTTCATGTTAGTAGGGGTGAATCAAAATTATATCACTAAAAAGTCAAAATTTTCATTAATTTATAAGATATATTTAAAAAAAAATCATGGCCCTGCCCTTACTTGTCTGTATGTGGCTCCACCACTGAATGTAACCAACTAACATAAGACCTATGTGGTTCAATTCAATATATCTACTGTTTTTTGGTGGGTTTTCGGCACAAATGAACACATGGTAAAATATTATTTGTTTGTTATATAAATAATGTGGTACCTTTTGAATTAGTAAATATTTTTTCTTACAGTTGATAAATCATAAATTGTGTTCTTACTTGGTAAGCAAGTCATGAACTTCAGGTTTGGGGCTATACAATACTATGTATTTGTGAATTATACAATAAAAATATCTTGGTACTTTTTATGATTTTGACAAAATAATAGGTATCATATAATTTTTTCCATAATCGTATGTTGACTAAAATAATCTTAAATTCCAAGTCACATTTGTATTTGTTTACCAACACTTTACAACTGTGCTTTAAAAGTTATCGCCACTTAACGACAATCTCAAACATAACCTAAAAGTGACAGTAACTGAATTGCAAATTTAACCTTAATTAGTGAAAAATAAAAAAGATTAGGAGTGTGCATGCATGGTGAGAGAGGCTTCGGTGTTCATATTGTTAGTAAATAGTAAATACTAGTAGTAAAGCTAAAAGATTTGGGAAGTATGTTTTTGACGTTGATGAAAAAGTGATTGATTGATTTATTTTATAAATGTTTATTTGTGTTTGTTAGGGAGAGAGTCAAAGATTTCATGCTAACGAGAGAGAGGTGGGAGTATCGAGGAGAGAGAAGAAGGTGCCAAACGAAATGGTCCAAAGTTAATAACTGTTACCAATATATATTGCTTTTGAATATTTGTTTTCGGGCTATGCATATATAGATTTGTTGTTTGTTCTTGTTTGTATTAATATTTTCAATACTTTGTTCTTTTCTCCTAATTTAGGGCCGTTGCGTGAATGAATTTCACTAACTTCTGAGACCTACAGTTTTATTTTTCCATGCTTACATACACATGGTCTGTAACTCTATATTTTGTGTTTACATATTTAGCCGGTGGTCCACTTTTTAAAGACTAGTTAGTGTTGTATATTTTAACTTTGATACCCACCCTTTTTCCTTATGGTTTTATTCTTGATTTTGGATTTCCAACTAGTTGAGGTGCTCAACCCTTAGAAGTACATTATCAATATTCATGTCTTCATTTGCACACTTTAGTTCATATATCATTTGTAATGATTTAACTCAACTAGTTAGATATTATTCACATTAAAAGCATTTGTTGGCATACTTCGACTGTGATGACCTGACCCAACATATATTAAATATCAGTATAGTCCAACTAGCTAGATATCGGTCTAGCCCTCATCCTCAAGTTATCCTTTGGTAAATGACATATTTTTTGATATAATTTGTTATGACCCAACTCAACTAATCAAATATTATCCATTTTGGAATGAAATCCTGCCAGCCTCACAACCCAACCCCCCTTACGATGTTCTCATTTAGAACACTTCGACTCTGGTACCATTGTGATGATTCGCCCTGCTCATGCTATCCTCGTTGGCAAATGACACACTTCACCTCTGATATCATTTGTGATGACCTAACTCAACTATCATATATTTGTCCATTTGAAACCTTCTAGTTCAACAACCCAGCCCCTTCACATTTTCTTTGTTGGCACACTTTGGCTCTGATATCATTTGTAATGATATGATTCAACTTGTCAGATATTGTCTGTTTTGGAAGCCTACCAACCCAACACACCAAGCCTTCGATTTTGTTCTTGGTACGGATTGAGAAATTTAAGTTCAGACAAAAGTCTCCAACTAATTGAGGGACTCAACCAGCATCCCTCTCAAACAATGTGAAATTTTATATTAATAGTTCTTCAACATAGTCATCTATACATTTTAAAACATAGATTTAAAATTAAATAACATCATCTAATTAATGTTTAACATCATTTTATAACTAAATTGCAATACAATCTGGTCTCATATATATTTTGATTTCAAATTGAGATATATTTTTGCTGAAGCAGAATGTGAAAGTTAATAATTATTTTTCAAAAAAGTCATATCAAAGAATCTTATGCTTTTTCCTCTTTAAATAATAATGTAACTTGGGTGCTTTTTCCTGTTTAAATAATAATGTAACTTGGGTGCCAACCAAAACATAAGAATATGTATGAGACCAAATAATAATGTAACTTGTGATCTGGGGGTGGGTCGTTATTTGGTTGTGTCATGGGTGTTGGATTGTGGATCAGAAAGGAAACCCCTAAAACCTCTGAGACAGAAAGCATATAATTTAATATAATATCAATAAGATATATAAAGGTTTGAAATTGATATTAGATTGGTAAATTTCTCTTTGGTGTCACTCTGTGCCCCACCAATATTTTTTTCATGGGGAGTTGTTTTTTATTGTGTTGGAGACTTGTTTCTTGGACACATTCAAGAAAGTATATATAGCAACCTGAGAGGAATTTGATAATTGCAAGATTACAAGAAGAAACTCATGTAAAAAGTTGGCAAAAAATTTCACATTTTCACTCAATTCCCCATCCACTATCATTTGTACTTTGCTCTTGTAAAGTATGTGCCACAGGCCAAGGGGTCAACTTGCACAGAAGATGAGAAAAAAAAAAAGTTTTTACCCTTTTCATCAATTTGAACAAACACACACAAATCATAAGAAGTTGGGAAAAGAATTGTGAATTAAGCAAGCAAAAACAAACAAGGAGATAAAAGGTGAACAGATAGGATCCATAAAAAAGCAAACAATGAATTTACAGCCATGAGAGTTCTCTTCTCTAACTGCTCTCTTAGCTTGAAGTGAATTGTATCATGGAATCTGGAGTTTTAATATTTTTAGAATAATTTTTTGGTTGAAATGGTTGTATCTTTTCTATGTGGCCTTGTGTTATTGTTTCAATGGAGATTAGGAGGTTTGGATGGCAATTCATTGATTTTTGGGCTACTTTTAGAAGGAAACTTCTAAATCAATCAACTTAAAAAAGGTAAAAAGTGATTATGAGTTGACAGGATTTTACAGTTTTTGAGTGTTAAATACTTTAATATAAAACAGCATAATTAAAACCATTTCACAGATTTAGCTCTGATAAAATTAAAATGTGATAAATTTTGAAGGGTCCGTTAAGAATTGAAGCGTCATGGCTTTTAAACCGTAATTATAGCAAGATTAATCATTGAGGTAAAGATGAACTCTTCAATGGAAGTGCTTTAACCGCTTAGTTCATTAGAGATTCATGGTGATTTTATTACCGTACGTAAACGTACGCATCGTTCAAGTAATAAAATGATAAAAAGACGGATGTCGAATTCACATGTACTTATTATTAATCTTATTAAAAATAAAATTAGACTTAACTTGACTAAAACTAAACAGTTGATGTAAGAGATGGTTGATTAAACTAATAAAATAAAAATAGAAAATTTAAATTACTTTGGAAAAGTTTGTGAGATTAAGAATTTAAGGTTGCAAGGCTCTTCCGATGGTTAGGTAGGAAACACCTAATTTAATTCAATTACCTATATTCTTATGATAATTAATTTAAGTCAAACTCATTAAGAACAAGTTCTAATATTAGCTACGCATGCTCTGCAGGTATATTCCCATCATGCACGTAAATCTATTCAGTAAGAATTACGATCACGCGCTATTATTCACAAGGTTAAACCTGAATTCATTTTTCCAAGTTCTAGGGGTTTACCACACCTATTCTATTGTTGGCCAGATAATAAAATGCATTAAAAACATAGAATAATAAATAACTCATAACATTACTCAAAAGAATAAAAAGATGTAATTTAAATTATATTAATGTGTTTTTGATCCATTACAACTCTAGACTAATGAATTAGTTACACATGATATTCAATAAACAAAACCAATTCATTATTGCAAGCCAAGAATCCATAAATATAACTAAAAGTGATAAATGATAGAAAGAACTCGTGAGGGGGTTATTTTTTTTAATCTTCAGTACTGGTTGAGAATCAAGTTCTTACCTTACTCTGGGTGTTTTTATCTGTTTTATGGTCTCCAAAATTATGACTTTTAGGGTTTAAGAAGAACTTGTTCTTTTAAAGAGGCAGGTTAGAGCTTTCATTCTTAATAAATAAGAGTTCTTTGCGTATGATGAGTGGTAATTATATCACTATTTCCCACTCATTTAACTTAATATTTTGTATAGTTTCTTGAGTTTTGTGAATATTTTGATGTGTTTTGTGTTATTTTATAGTTAAATAAAGTTTCAGGACATTCTGGAGGTGATTTGGGACCAAAACAGTGAAAATTGAAAAAAAGGCATTTTGGTAATTTTGGCGCGTCGCGACGCATAACATGCACCAAGACTTGCTAACGTGCGCCGGGTCCACAAGTCAGAATCTGAGAAGTTCGACTTTGCTAACGTGTGTCGTGCCACGTGTCACCATCACAGCCGATCTGCTAACGTGCGCCGTGCCATGTGTCATCATCCTACGGTGCCGACAGTCGCCATCTCCACGTGTCACTCCACGTGTCTGCCATGTCATCATCCACATCACCAGTTGACCGAGTCAAAGTGCCACGTCATTCCCACGTCATCATCAGCCAATCACAACGTGCCATGTGTCATCATTCCATGGTGCCGATAGTCACAATCGCCATGTGTCGCCACGTCAGCTCAATTATTGACTCACTTATCCGTAATTGACACGTGGCAGATAAGAATATGAAATCAGCCAATCACGAGCCGCCACGTGTTGCAATCATTGAGCTCCCAGCCGCCTTGCCATATGTCACCTTATCACCTTATCCAGAATCCCATGCGACGAACCAGAAGCTACCACGTCAACATTCACGCGCGTCGCGACGCGAGCTGCGCGTCGCGACACACCGACCCCTTACTGACACTTATAAATTGAGCTCGAAATTTCAGTTTCAGATGTACCTTCCTCTCTAATTTCTCTGATGTAAATATATAGTTTTCTATTTAGTTTCTTTTAATTTTTAGTTTTGTAATTAATTTTAATTACGTTCTGTAATAATAGTAATTTACTTTCTTTACTTTTTACAATTTTTACTATTCACCATGAGGAGGTAACTTCCCCCTGCTAGGGTGAAAGGTAATTCTTTTACTGTTGCTATTTAGATTAATCTCCCTTAAATATAATATATTCACTATTTAAAATATTGACTTAGAAAGGATACCGCTATATTGGTCGGTTGGTAATTCATTTTAATCAGGTTTAAACCTGACTAATCAAGGATATCGCCAGATTGGTCGGTTGGTAATTAAATTTTCTTACAGCCTATATGGCATGTTTATTTTGGTTCCGCCTTTATGGCTGGTTGGACTTAATTTGACTTAATCAGGTTACCGCATATATGGACGGTTGGTAAAATAATCACAAGTTAATATATTATATTAAGGGAGATATCTAAATAGTAAATAGTAAAAGTTGATCATTTTTATCTTAACATTTTATTTTATTGTAATTTACTTTTCAGCTTTTACTTTACCGCAATTACTTTTCAGCATTTTTACTTTATGTCTTTTACTTTTAAGTTTTTACTAGCCCTAGTTATGTGTCGTAACTAAGTTAGTTATCTGGGGTTGTGATGAATTCTAATATTACCGGTTTATAAGGGGTTATTTTATAGTTGGGTAATTTAAAGGTTTACTTATTAAGTCTTAAGCTTAATGTTTCTTGTTGTCTGATCACCAATAAGATTGATGTGGTAAATCTAAAATAAACTTGACAAAGGAATTTTAGGTTTCAGCCTTAGACTTAATAGCCCAAGATCTTCCTTGAGGATAAATAACCCTTTAATAGATTTCCTTACAGGATAGACATATACATGTCGGGCGGGGGTAGCCATAATTGGAACTTAAAATTAATGAATCCAGATAATTTGGTTGACATAGACATATGGTTCAATTGGGTTAAACTGAGTATTTCCGTCTGACCATCGACAGAGGCTTTCGCATAATCTAGTATTCCAGGTTAGTAACCGATTTATTACACAAACATGAAATAACCACTTCATCTTTTAAAAAGTATTAGAAAGATTGACAACCATAGATAGTTTTTAATATTGAATTTTCTTAAACCTACATTCGTGCAATTTTATTTACTTGTTTTTAAATTTAAAATCTTCACCATTTCAAATCAATCAATCAACCTATTAGATACTAGTAATCATTTGACCTTATAAAATTAATAGATTAGGTATTAAGTCCTCGTGGGATTGATACTTTTTATACTACTTGAACGATATGTGCGCTTGCGTTATACGCGTGTGTGTAAGCACCGGTCAAGTTTTTGGCGCCGTTGCCGGGTACTTATTTATCTTTCACTATTAGTTTAGAGGTTAGATACCTTTACTTGTATCTAATTTCTTTTTACTTATTGTTTTTGTTTTCTTGTGTTTCAGGTTCTCAGATCCTTCATGAGACGAACCAAAAGCTTTGAACTCCGACCGCTTGACCTATAAATTGAAAGAACCATCAGACAGGTGAGAAAGGAAAGGCGAGAAGGCCAAGAAGCTTTAGTCAACATGGAACCTGAACCTTTGGAGGTTGCACCACCAATTCCCATTCGAGACAGAACCATTCCGGTGGTAGACAGACTCATTTCATGTATTGTACTTCCTCCCTTACCAGCAAATGCGGGTGATTGATGAGTGGTAAATCTATCACTATTTCCCACTCATTTAACCTAATATTTTGTATAGTTTCTTGAGTTTTGTGAATATTTTGATGTGTTTTGTGTTATTTTGTAGAAAAATAAAGTTTCAGGACATTCTAGAGGTGATTTGGGCCAAAATAGTGAAAATTGGACGAAAAAGGGCATTTTGGTAAATTCCCGCGTCGCGACGCCTAAAGTGCGCCGAACAGTGCTAACGTGCGCCGGGTCCACAAATCAGAATCTGAGAAAAGTTTGACTTTGCTAACGTGCGCCGTGCCACGTGTCACCATCACAGCCGATCAACTAAAAATGCCCCGTGCCACGTGTCAGCATCCAACGGTGCCGACAGTCGTCATCGCCACGTGTGCCACGTGTCACTCCAGGTCATTTCCATGTCATCAGCCACGTCAGCAAGTCAACATTGCCACCTCACCGCCACATCATCATCAGCCAATCAGGAAGTGCCACGTGTCGCAATCCTACGGTGCTGACAGTCTCTTTCCCACGTGTCCCACGTCACCGCCACAGCACCGCCACATCAGCATCAATCATTGAGTATCTAATCCTTAACTGACACGTGGCGGATAAGAATCTCATCGACCAATCAGAAGTCGCCACGTGTCACAATAATTGAAGCCCAACCACCTCGCCACGTGTCACCTTATCAGCTTATCCAGAATCTTCAAACCGGCGAACCAGAGCGTGCCACGTCGACAAAAGCTAGCGTAGCGACGCTGAAGGCCCTGGCGTCGAGCTCGAGATTTCAGAATTCATTGTACCACTCTCTCTCTTCTATTCTCTGTAAAGAGAGAGTTTCTCTCTCTAGATTCTTTAGTTTTTAGTTTTTTTTTTGTTTTTAGATTTTGTAAATAATTTTAATTACGTTTTGTTATAATAGTAATTTAATTTTTACTTTTTACTTTTTACTTTTTACAGTTTTTACTATTTACCATGAGAAGGTAACTTTCCCAGCTAGGGTGAAAGTAATTCTTTTACTGTTACTATTTAGATTAATCTCCCTTAAAAATAATATATTCACTGTTTAAAATATTGACTTAAAAAGGATACCGCTATATTGGTCGGTTGGTAAATTAATTTTAATCTGGTTTAAACCTGAATAATCAAGGATACCGCCAGATTGATCGGTTGGTAATTTAATTTTGGTTCCGCCTTTATGGCTGGTTTATGGACAAATATTACCGCCTTAATGGCTGGTTGGACTTAATTTGACTTAATCAGGATACCGCCAGACTGGTCGGTTGGTAATATTATCACAAGTTTATATATTATTTTATGGGAGATATCTAAATTAATAGTAGTAAAAATAATTCCTTTTACCTTAGCATTTTATTTTATTTTACTTTTCAGTTTTTACTTTATGTCTTTTACTTTTATGTTGTTACTAGCCCTAGTTATGTGTTAGTTATCTGGGGTTGTGATGAATTCTAATATCACCGGTTTATAAGGGGTTATTTTATAGTTTAGGTAATTTAAAGGTTTACTTATTAAGTCTTAAGCTTAATGCTTCTTGTTGTCTGATCACCAATAAGATTGATGTGGTAAATCTAAAATGAATTAGACATAGGGATTTTAGGTTTCAGCCTTAGATTTAATAGCCCACGATCTTCCTTGAGGATAGATAACCCTTTAATAGATTTCCTTACATGATAGACATATACCTGTCGGGTGGGGGTAGCCATAATTGGAACTTAAACTTAATGAATCCAGATAATTTGGTTGATATAGACATATGGTTCAATTGGGTTAAATTGGGTATTTACGTCTGACCATCGACATAGGCTTTTGCATAATTTAGTGTTCCAGGTTAGTAAACTGATTTATTACACAAACATAAAATTATCACTTCATCTTTTAAAAGATATTAGAATGATTTACAACCCTAGATCTTTGTGTCTTTTGTTATTTTCCTTAGTATTTTCTTTTGTCTTTTTTTTTTTATTTATTTATTTTGCAAAACTACAATCAACCAAATCAATCAAGCAATCATTCTTTTCACCCTCAATTATATATTTATAAATAAATAGATTAAATAATTAATAACAACAGTAGGAATTAAGTCCTCGTGGGATCGATATTTTTATACTACTTGAACGATACATGCGCTTGCGTTATACGTGTGTGTTTACGCCGATCAAGTTTTTGGCGCCGTTGCCGGTGACTTATTTTTCTTGAGTTTTAATTTTGAAGCTATCCAATTTACAGGTATCTAATTTTCTTTATCTTTATCTGTAATTTTTATTTCTTTATTGTATATTCAGGTGATTGAAAAAATGGAACACTACTGGGAGATTGAAAGATCACGAGCTTTACTAGAAGATACACCCCAAATCTGGGAGCAACAGTCCGATTTTCTGAGGCCTATTGTCCAGCCCAACAATTATCATTGGATGCCAGAACCAAGCAATACCACATTTGCTCAACAGAATGCATTGGGGAGATGTGACATATGTAATGGTAACCACCCTAGAGATTATTGCAAATACAACTACCATCCAGGGTGGCAGAGCTATCAAGATCCTTCATGGTATGACGAGCCATCACATTTCACAGAACCACATTTTCCATCTTATCCACCATCTACCTATGATCTTCATCAACAACCAGAACCATCAGAGGAAGATCAGTTGCCAAACATGCTCGAAGATATGTTCATGAAACGAAAAGAAAATTTGGATACAATGCTTGAAACAAGTCAGAATCAATTTGAAAGTATTCAGAGACAATCAGAATTCATTCAGAGGATGACAGATCAAATGAGACAATTCACAGAAAACCAGAACTACATACCTCAAGAACCAGTTTCAGATGACACTGATGAAGCCTTCGAGTACCCAGAGATCCACAATGACACCTTAACAGAGGAGGAGGCTGAGCAATATCAACAACCAGAGGAATCAGTTCAGGAGCCCGAACCGGAAAAGTCTAAATTTGACTTTTATTATTCAGATTCTGACGAGGATGAAGCTGATCTATTTGTACCAACTGTACCAACAACGGAGGATCAAACTTTCAATCCTAAAAATGAAGATCTTGGAGCATGCTTTACCATGATGTTTGAAAAAGATCTATCTGAACCATCCATTCCAGTCGTATCAGATGATGAAAACCTAATGTCAGAAACATATTTGCATCCTCAGGTTGACAATTTTGAAGCATGCATTTCACAGATGACAGATGAAGAGCTGAATACAAAAATTTTACAAAACATTTGTGAAGAAAAAGAAGTTAGTAGAACAAGAAGCAGAGCAAATGGAGGAGCAAATGTCTGACTTAATAAAGATCCAGAGCATTCAGGAGAAACCATCGCTGTTTTGGGGAGTACAAATCAAAAATATCAACCAGAAGCTTCACAGAATGGAACTTCCATTCCAAGTCAAGCACCATATGAGACCTCATGATTTTCTTTCTTTCTTTGCAGGAATCACTGGACCAACAAGGAGCAAAAAGGTGGCACGAGCACTGAATGAGACAAAACTCTTTTTTGCCACTTTACGTTAGAGGAAGAGACCATTCAAAAGTACGCTCACGGGATTGTCTTTAATCGGACATCCAAAACGACATTGAAACCTCCTTAACAGATGGATTTCATTCACGTCTGGCTGAAGACGAAAAAATTAGCGCTAGCATGGAGGCAACCCATGCAATTTGTTGTAATTTTGTTCATATTTTGTGTATACATGTTGTAGAGTTTTTATTTTGTGTGTTATTTTTGTAGGGAGGGAAAGCACAAACGGAGCATTTTTAGACAGAAGGAATGGTGTTTGGCAAAAATGAAAGCTAATTCATTAGCGATGGCTGAATAAGGAATGGATTCTTGAGACGCATCCTAATGGATTTATATACCAAACGAGTGGCGTATTGCGTACACAATTCCGTTGCCTTAATTATTGCTTTGATTTGCTTTTCTGTTGTAATTATCTTTATTTTCGTAGACAGGATCCAGACTTTTTGACCTTTCACGATTCATTTTATTGTTTAACTAATAAGCTTCATCTGGAAGATACTAGTGCTATTATTACTCACCCGTTTCAGGTACTATAAATTCAGCCCGTCATTGCACTTATGAAGGCATCCAGAGTTGAGAAAGAAATACATAAAAAAAAATGGAAGCACTTCAAGAAGACGAGTTGAAAACATCTGTGTGTTTTGTGGTACTAGTGTTGGTACTAAGCCACAATACGTAGAGGCAGCACAGGAATTGGGTCAAGTCTTAGCAGCAAGGAATATGCACTTAATATATGGCGGAGGCAATCTTGGACTATGGGGATCGTTTCAAAGGCTGTACAGGAAGGAGACAGTCATGTTTTGGGAACCATCCCAAAACCCTTGGCAGAGGCAAATCTTATGGATCATCAAACGGAGAGGGAACTGATCGTGCCAGGTATGTCTGAACGACTGGTAGAAATGATTAACCGTGCTGATGCTTTTATCACTTTGCCTGGTGGCTTGCGTATATTGGAGGAATTTTTATAGTTCTATCTTGGGCGAACCTGAACATACACCAGAAACCGCTTGGGCTGTGTTTAATGTTGATGGATTTTATGATTTTCTTTGTGTGTTTTCTTGATGATGCCCGAAGAAATGGGTTCGTGTCAAAACCTTTAAAAGAACTCATCTTTACTGCCAGAACTGCTCCGGATCTAATAGACCAACTCATAGCCTATGAACCACAAGTTGACCCTATCCTTTCAAAGATAAATTGGTCCGAGGACGATCGTGGTAAGAGGCGTCGGATAATCTGGATCTTAACCTTTAATTTCCTGTATTTTCAGCTAACCAGGTACGACCTTCCTAACTCTTCCTGTTACTGTTTAAGACATTGGGGACAATGTCTCATTTAGGTTTGGGGGAGGGAATTAGTTGATCAGTACCTTATTTTTAGTTTGTGTGTTATTTTTATTTTTAGTCCAAATTTTTTTGAAAAATACAAAAAAAATTTAAAAAATTTTCAAAAAAGTTACAAAAATATTTTGTGTTTTATTTTGACTAAAAAGGTGAAATTGGTAAGAGATAGTTGAGTAAGGAGTTTCCACTCCTGAGACGTATCTCAAACCTATTTCGAAACAAGTTAATTTTTGTTTATTTCATTTTGAATTATTTAATTTGTGAATTCTCCTTAAACGGATAAAATGGATCTTCATATGCTCAGTTGACAGGTATTATCAACATATATAGTAACATACGGACATGAGTTAAAATTGAAAAGTTTGTAATATTCAGTGCTCTAGTTTAATTGGAGGAAGCATCTCAAAAAGCAATGGAGTAAAAAAAAAAAAAAAAAACGTCTGAGATCCGAGTTATTAAGTATGTAAGGTTGTTTTAACACCTAGTGCCCTAAAACCAACTGGTTTGGGAGTCACTGGCCCAAAGCTCGCTACATGGATCAAAGATGCTGCAAAAAAATATATATCTGAAATCTGAGTAATTAAGTCCGTAGGGGTTGTCTTAACACCTGGTGCCCTAAAGCCAACTGGTTTGGGAGCCACCGACCCAACACTCGTTACATAGATGGAAGATATTGTATATAAATAAAAAAAAGAAAAAAAATCAAAGAAAAATCAGAAAATCAGAAAAATTATCCATTTGCTACCAAAAGGTGTGAAATCTGATAGAACTTTAGGACCAAAAATATTACTCTCTTATCAACTGCACTTATGACTGTTGTGGGCAACAATGAGTTGATTAATATTTTGTTGGATGTGTATATGAAGAATGGTAAAAATAATCGGAGAATTTACTTATTCAGTAATTAGAATAAAACAAAACAACTAGTAACTTGGAGTAGAAGTTTCACCTGATTAGTCACTAACATCTTTATTCTTTTTTCGCTTGTCTTTTTGCTTTTGTGTGCATTAGTTTTCTTACTTTTTTTTACTTTTGTAAAATGTTTGTGGGTAGCATTGCTGTAAACCCTGACGAGACTACAACTCGTCCACTAGGACACCTAGGGGTTTAAAGGCTTGTTGCATACGCTAAATGCAACCGTGATCCCTACGAAAGTGGCTTAGTTTAATTTAATTGTTTCTTGTATTTCATTTTATGTTTTTGCTCGAGGACTAACAAAATGTTAGGTTTGATGGTGTGATGAGTCGTAAATCTATCACTATTTCCCACTCATTTACCTAATATTTTGTATAGTTTCTTGAGTTTTGTGAATATTTTGATGTGTTTGTGTTATTTGTAGATAAATAAAATTCAGGACATTCTGGAGGTGATTTGGGCCCCAAAACAGTGAAAATTGGACGAAAAGGGCATTTTGGTAATTCCCGCGTCGCGACGCCAAGACCTTCAAGGTCGCGACGCCTAAAGTGCGCCGAACAGTGCTAACGTGCGCCGGGTACACAAATCAGAATCTGAGAAAAGTTTGACTTTGCTAACGTGCGCCGTGCCACGTATCACCATCACAGCCGATCTACTAAAATGCGCCGTGCCACGTGTCAGCATCCTACGGTGCCGACAGTCGTCATCGCCACGTGTGCCACGTGTCACTCCAGGTCATTTCCATGTCATCAGCCACGTCAGCAAGTCAACATTGCCACCTCACCGCCACGTCATCATCAGCCAATCAGGAAGTGCCACGTGTCGCAATCCTACGGTGCCGACAGTCTCTTTCCCACGTGTCTCCACGTCACGCCACGTCAGCATCAGTCATTGAGTATCTAATCCTTATCTGACACGTGGCGGATAAGAATCTCATCAACCAATCAGAAGCCGCCACGTGTCACAATAATTCAAGCCCAACCACCTCGTTACGTGTAACCTTATCAGCTTATCCAGAATCTTCAAACCGGCGAACCAGAGCGTGCACAAGTCGACAAAAGCTAGCGTAGCGACGTTGAAGCCCTGGCGTCGCGACGCTGGAAGCCTACCGAGGCCTATAAATTGAGCTCGAGATTTCAGAATTATTGTACCACACTTCTCTTCTATTCTCTGTAAAGAGAGAGTTTCTCTCTCTAGATTCTTTAGTTTTTAGTTTTTTTTTTTATTTTTTTTTTTAGTTTTTGTAAATAATTTTAATTATGTTTTGTTATAATAGTAATTTAATTTTTACTTTTTACTTTTACAGTTTTTACTATTTACCATGAGAAGGTAACTTTCCCAGCTAGGGTGAAAGGTAATTCTTTTACTGTTACTATTTAGATTAATCTCCCTTAAAAATAATATATTCACTGTTTAAAATATTGACTTAAAAAGGATACCGCTATAATGGTCGGTTGGTAAATTAATTTTAATCTGGTTTAAACCTGAATAATCAAGGATACTGCCAGATTGTTCGGTTGGTAATTTAATTTTGGTTCCGCCTTTATGGCTGGTTTATGGACAAATATTACCGCCTTAATGGCTGGTTGGACTTAATTTGACTTAATCAGGATACCGCCAGACTGGTCGGTGGTAATATTATCACAAGTTTATATATTATTTTATGAGAGATATCTAAATTAGTAGTAGGAAAAATAATTCCTTTTACCTTAACATTTTATTTTATTTTACTTTTCAGCCTTTACTTTATGTCTTTTACTTTTAAGTTTTTACTAGCCCTAGTTATGTGTTAGTTATCTTGGGTTGTGATGAATTCTAATATCACGCGTTTATAAGGGGTTATTTTATAGTTTGGGTAATTTAAAGGTTACTTATTAAGTCTTAAGCTTAATGCTTCTTGTTGTCTGATCACCAATAAGATTGATGTGGTAAATCTAAAATGAACTAGACATAGGGATTTTAGGTTTCAGCCTTAGACTTAATAGCCCACGATCTTCCTTGAGGATAGATAACCCTTTAATAGATTTCCTTACAGGATAGACATATACCTGTCGGGCGGGGGTAGCCATAATTGGAACTTAAACTTAATGAATCCA
The DNA here is from genome assembly GCA_019454045.1 of Zanthoxylum bungeanum. NCBI lineage: Eukaryota > Viridiplantae > Streptophyta > Magnoliopsida > Sapindales > Rutaceae > Zanthoxylum > Zanthoxylum bungeanum. Next base: position 38,961 of record SKCR01039038.1, on the reverse strand, counting down.
GATAATTTGGTTGACATAGACATATGGTTCAATTGGGTTAAACTGGGTATTTACGTCTGACCATCGACAAAGGCTTTTGCATAATTTAGTGTTCCAGGTTAGTAAACTGATTTATTACACAAACATAAAATAATCACTTCATCTTTTAAAAGATATTAGAATGATTTACAACCCTAGATCTTTGTGTCTTTTGTTATTTTCCTTAATATTTTTTATTTATTTATTTATTTATTTTGCAAAACTACAATCAACCAATCAATCAAGCAATCATTCTTTTCACCCTCAATTAGATATTTGTAAATAAATAGATTCAATAATTAATAACACTAGTAGTAATTAAGTCCTCGTGGTATCGATATATTTATATACTTGAACGATACGTGCGCTTGCGTTATACGTGTGTGTTTACGCAGGTCAAGTTTTGGGCGCCGTTGCGGGGACTTATTTTTCTTGAGTTATTAATTATGAAGCTATCCAATTTACTTGTATTTAATTTTCTTATCTTTATCTTTAATTTTTATTTCTTTATTGTATTTTCAGGTGATTGAAAAAATGGAACACTACTGGGAGATTGAAAGATCACGAGCTTTACTAGAAGATACACCCCAAATCTGGGAAGCACAGTCCGGTTTTCTGAGGACTGTTGTCCAGCCCACAATTATCACTGGATGCCTGAACCAATCAATACCACATTTGCTCAACAGAATGCAATGGGGAGATGTGACATATGTAATGGTAACCACCCTAGAGATTATTGCAAATACAACTACCATCCAGGGTGGCAGACCTATCAAGATCCTTCATGGTATGACGAGCCATCACATTTCACAGAACCACATTTTCCACCTTATCCACCATCTACCTATGATCTTCATCAACAACCAGAACCATCAGAGGAAAATCAGTAGCCAAACATGCTCGAAGATATGTTCAAGAAATGAAAATAAAATTTGGATACAATGCTTGAAACAAGTCAGAATCAATTTGAAAGTATTCAGAGACAATCAGAATTCATTCAGAGGATGACAGATCAAATGAGACAATTCACAGAAAACCAGAACTACATACCTCAAGAACCAGTTTCAGATGACACTGATGAAGCCTTCGAGTACCCAGAGATCCACAATGACACCTTAACAGAGGATGAGGCTGAGCAGTATCAACAACCAGAGGTATCAGTTCAGGAGCCCGAACCGGCAAAGTCTCAATTTGACTTTTATTATTCAGATTCTGACGAGGATGAAACTGATCTATTTGTACCAACTGTACCAACAACGGAGGATCAAACTTTCAATCCTAAAAATGAAGATCTTGGAGCTTGCTTTACCATGATGTTTGAAGAAGATCTATCTGAACCATCCATTCCAGTCATATCAAAGGATGAAAACTTAATGTCAGAAACATCTTTGCATCCTTAGGTTGACAATTTTGAAGCTTGTATTTCACAGATGACAGATGAAGAGCTGAATACAAAAATTTTACAATACTTCTGTGAAGAAAAGGTGGAACAAGAAGCAGAGCAAATGGAGGAGCAAATGTCTGACCTTAATAAAGATCCAGAGCATTCAGGAGAAACATCGCTGTTTTGGGGAGTACAAATCAAAAATATCAACCAGAAGCTTGACAGAATGGAACTTCCATTCCAAGTCAAGCACCAAATGAGACCTCCTGATTTTCTTTCTTTCTTTGCATGAATCACTGGAACAACAAGGAGCAAAAAGGTGGCACGAGCATTGAATGAGACAAAACTTTTTTTGCCATTTTACCGTTGGAAGAGACCATTCAAAAGCAACGCTCACGGGATTGTCTTTAATCGGACATCCAAAACGACATTGAAACCTCCTTAACAGATGGATTTCATTCACGTCTAGCTGAAGACGAAAAATTTAGCGCTAGCATGGAGGCAACCCATGCAATTTGTTGTAATTTTGTTTTCATATTTTGTGTATACATGTTGTAGAGTTTTTAATTTTGTGTGTTATTTTTGTAGGGAAAACACAAACAGAGCATTTTTAGACAGAAGGAATGAGTTGTTTGGAAAAAATGAAAGCTAATTCATTAGCGATGACTGAATAAGGAATGGATTCTTGAGACGCATCCTAATGGATTTATATAGCAAACGAGTGGCGTATTGCGTACACAATTTCGTTGCCTTAATTATTGCTTTGATTTGCTTTTCTGTTGTAATTATCCTTATTTTCGTAGACAGGATCCAGACTTTTTGACCTTTCACGATTCATTTTATTGTTTAACTAATAAGCTTCCTCTGGAAGATACTAGTGCTATTATTACTCACCCGTTTCAGGTACTATAAATTCAGCCCGTCATTTCACTTATGAAGGCATCCAGAGTTGAGAAAGAAATACATAAAAAAATGGAAGCCACTTCAAGAAGACGAGTTGAAAACATCTGTGTGTTTTGTGGTACTAGTGTTGGTACTAAGCCACAATACGTAGAGGCAGCACAGGAATTGGTTCGAGTCTTAGCAGCAAGGAATATGCACTTAATATATGGCGGAGGCAATCTTGGACTTATGGGGATCGTTTCAAAGGCTGTACAGGAATGAGGCAGTCATGTTTTGGGAATCATCCCAAAACCCTTGGCAGAGACAAATCTTATTGGATCATCAAACGGAGAGGAACTGATCGTGCCAGGTATGTCTGAACGACTGGTAGAAATGATTAACCGTGCTGATGCTTTTATCGCTTTGCCAGGTGGCTTGGGTACACTGGAGGAAATTTTTATAGTTCTATCTTTGGCGAACCTGAACATACACCAGAAACCGCTTGGACTGTTAATGTTGATGGATTTTATGATTTTCTTAGTGTGTTTCTTGATGATGCCCGAAGAAATGGGTTCGTGTCAAAAACTTTAAAAGAACTCCTCTTTACTGCCAGAACTGCTCCGGATCTAATAGACCAACTCATAGCCTATGAACCACAAGTTGACCCCTCATTTCAAAGATAAATTGGTCCGAGGACGATCGTGGTAAGAGGCGTCGGATTAATCTGGATCTTAACCTTTAATTTCCTGTAGATTTTCAGCTAACCAGGTACGACCTTCTTAACTCTCCTGTTATTGTTTAAGACATTGGGGACAATGTCTCATTTAGGTTTGGGGGAGGGAATTAGTTGATCAGTAACTTATTTTTAGTTTGTGGTTATTTTATTTTTAGTCCAAAATTTTTCGAAAAAACAAAAAAAAAATTAAAAATTTTCAAAAAAATTACAAAAATATTTTGTGTTTTTATTTTGACTAAAAAGGTGAAATTGGTAAGAGATAGCTGAGTAAGGAGTTTCCACTCCTGAGACGTATCTCAAACCTATTTCGAAACAAGTTAATTTTTGTTTATTTCATTTTGAATTATTTAGTTTGTGAATTCTCCTTAAAACAGACTAAAATGGATCTTCATATGCTCAGTTGACAGGTATTATCAACATATATAGTAACATACGGACATGAGTTAAAATTGAAAAGTTTGTAATATTCAGTGCTCTAGTAGTTTAATTGGAGGAAGCATCTCAAATAGTAATAGAGTAAAAAAAAAAAAGTTTGAGATCCGAGTTATTAAGTTTGTAAAGGTGTTATAAACCTAGTGCCCTAAAACCAACTGGTTTGGGAGTCACTGGCCCAAAGCTCGCTACATGGATCAAAGATGCAGCAAAAAAATATATATCTGAAATCTGAGTAATTAAGTCCGTAGGTGTGTCTTAACACCTGGTGCCCTAAAGCCAACTGGTTTGGGAGCCACCGGGCCCACACTCGTTACATAGATGGAAGATATTGTATATAAATAAAAATAGAAAAAAAAAAATCAAAGAAAAAATCAGAAAAATTATTCCATTGCTACCAAAAGGTGTGAAATCTGATAGAACTTTAGGACAAAAATATTACTCCTTATCAACTGCACTTATGACTGTTGTGGGCAAAAATGAGTTGATTAATATCTTGTTGGATGTGTATATGAAGAATGGTAAAAATAATCGGAGAATTTATTTATTCAGTAATTTAGAATAAAACAAAACAACTAGTAACTTGGAGTAGAAGTTTCACCTGATTAGTCACTAACATCTTTATTCTCTTTTCGCTTGTCTTTTTGCTTTTGTGTGCATTAGTTTTATTACTTTTTTTTACTTTTGTAAAATGTTTGTGGGTAGCATTGCTGTAAACCCTGACGAGACTACAACTCGTCCAATAGGGACACCTAGGGGTTTAAAGGCTTGTTGCATACGCTAAATGCAACCGTGATCCCTATGAAAGTGGCTTAGTTTAATTTTAATTGTTTCTTGTATTTTATTTTATTGTTTTGCTCGAGGACTAGCAAAATGTTAGGTTTGGGGGTGTGATGAGTGGTAAATTTATCACTATTTCCCACTCATTTAACCTAATATTTTGTATAGTTTCTTGAGTTTTGTGAATATTTTGATGTGTTTTGTGTTATTTTGTAGAAAAATAAAGTTTCAGGACATTCTGGAGGTGATTTGGTCCAAAACAATGAAAATTGGACGAAAAGGGCATTTTGGTAAATTCTCGCGTCGCGACGCCAAGACCTTCAAGGTCGCGACGCCTAAAGTGCGCCGAACAGTGGTAACGTGCGCCGGGTCCACAAATCAGAATTTGAGAAAAGTTTGACTTTGCTAACGTGCGCCGTGTCACGTGTCACCATCACAGCTGATCTACTAAAATGCGCCGTGCCACGTGTCAGCATCCTACGGTGCCGACAGTCGTCATCGGCACGTGTGCCACGTGTCACTCCAGGTCATTTCCATGTCATCAGCCACGTCAGCAAGTACATTGCCACCTCACCGCCACGTCATCATCAGCTCCTATAAATTGAGCTCGAGATTTCAGAATTCATTGTACCACTCTCTCTCTTCTATTCTATGTAAAGAGAAAGTTTCTCTCTCTAGATTCTTTAGTTTTTAGTTTTTTTTTATTTAGTTTTTAGTTTTTGTAAATAATTTTAATTACGTTTTGTTATAATAGTAATTTAATTTTTACTTTTTACTTTTTACAGTTTTTACTATTTACTATGAGAAGGTAACTTTCCCAGCTAGGGTGAAAGGTAATTCTTTTACTGTTACTATTTAGATTAATCTCCCTTAAAAATAATATATTCACTGTTTAAAATATTGACTTAAAAAGGATACCGCTATATTGGTCGGTTGGTAAATAATTTTAATCTGGTTTAAACCTGAATAATCAACGATACCGCCAGATTGGTCGGTTGGTAATTTAATTTTGGTTCCGCCTTTATGGCTGGTTTATGGACAAAATTACCGCCTTAATGGCTGGTTGGACTTAATTTGACTTAATCAGGATATTGCCAGACTGGTCGTTTGGTAATATATCACAAGTTATATATTATTTTATGGAGATATCGAATTAGTAGTAGTAGTAAAAATAATTCCTTTTACCTTAGCATTTTATTTTATTTTACTTTTCAGCTTTTACTTTATGTCTTTTACTTTTAAGTTTTTACTAGCCCTAGTTATGTGTTAGTTATCTGGGGTTGTGATGAATTCTAATATCACCGGTTTATAAGGGGTTATTTTATAGTTTGGGTAATTTAAAGCTTTACTTATTAAGTCTTAAGCTTAATGCTTCTTGTTGTCTGATCACCAATAAGATTGATGTGGTAAATCTAAAATGAACTAGACATAGGGATTTTAGGTTTCATCCTTAGACTTAATAGCCCACGATCTTCCTTGAGGATAGATAACCTTTAATAGATTTCCTTACAGGATAGACATATACCTGTCGGGCGGGGGTAGCCATAATTGGAAATTAAACTTAATGAATCCAGATAATTTGGTTGACATAGACATATGGTTCAATTGGGTTAAACTGGGTATTTGCGTCTGACCATCGACATAGGCTTTTGCATAATTTAGTGTTCCAGGTTAGTAAACTGATTTATTACACAAACATAAAATAATCACTTCATCTTTTAAAAGATATTAGAATGATTTACAACCCTAGATCTTTGTGTCTTTTGTTATTTTCCTTAGTATTTTCTTTTCTCTTTTATTTTATTTATTTATTTTGCAAAACTAAAATCAACCAAATCAATCAAGCAATCATTCTTTTCACCCTCAATTAGATATTTGTAAATAAATAGATTCAATAATTAATAACAACGGTAGGAATTAAGTCCTCGTGGGATCGATATTGTTATACTACTTGAACGATACGTGCGCTTGCGTTATAGTGTGTGTGTTTACGCCGGTCAAGTTTTTGGCGCCGTTACCGGTGACTTATTTTTCTTGAGTTATTAATTTTGAAGCTATCCAATTTACTTGTATCTAATTTTCTTTATCTTTATCTTTATTTTTATTTCTTTATTGTATTTTCAGGTGATTGAAAAAATGGAACACTACTGGGAGATTGAAAGATCACGAGCTTTACTAGAAGATACACCCCAAATCTGGGAGCAACTGTCCGGTTTTCTGAGGCCTGTTGTCCAGCCCAACAATTATCACTGGATGCCAGAACCAAGCAATACCACATTTGCTCAACAGAATGCAATGGGGAGATGTGACATATGTAATGGTAACCACCCTAGAGATTATTGCAAATACAACTACCATCAAGGGTGGCAGAGCTATCAAGATCCTTCATGGTATGACGAGCCATCACATTTCACAGAACCACATTTTCCATCTTATCCATCATCTACCTATGATCTTCATCAACAACCAGAACCATCAGAGGAAGATCAGTTGCCAAACATGCTCGAAGATATGTTCAAGAAACGAAAAGAAAATTTGGATACAATGCTTGAAACAAGTCAGAATCAATTTGAAAGTATTCATAGACAATCAGAATTCATTCAGAGGATGACAGATCAAATGAGACAATTCACAGAAAACCAGAACTACATACCTCAAGAACCAGTTTCAGATGACACTGATGAAGCCTTCGAGTACCCAGAGATCCACAATGACACCTTAACAGAGGAGGAGGCTGAGCAGTATCAACAACCAGAGGTATCAGTTCAGGAGCCCGAACCGAAAAAGTCTAAATTTGACTTTTATTATTCAGATTCTGACGAGGATGAAGCTGATCTATTTATACCAACTGTACCAACAACGGAGGATCAAACTTTCAATCCTAAAAATGAAGATCTTGGAGCATGCTTTACCATGATTTTTGAAGAAGATCTATCTGAACAATCCATTCCAGTCGTATCAGAGGATGAAAACCTAATGTCAGAAACATCTTTGCATCCTCAGGTTGACAATTTTGAAGCATGTATTTCACAGATGACAGATGAAGAGCTGAATACAAAAATTTTACAATACATCTGTGAAGAAAAGGTGGAACAAGAAGCAGAGCAAATGGAGGAGCAAATGTCTGACCTTAATAAAGATACAGAGCATTCAGGAGAAACATCGTTGTTTTGGGGAGTACAAATCAAAAATATCAACCAGAAGCTTGACAGAATGGAACTTCCATGCCAAGTCAAGCACCATATGAGACCTCCTGATTTTCTTTCTTTCTTTGCAGGAATCACTGGAACAACAAGGAGCAAAAAGGTGGCACGAGCACTGAATGAGACAAAACTCTTTTTCCCATTTTACCGTTGGAAGAGACCATTCAAAAGCAACACTCACGGGATTGTCTTTAATCGGACATCCAAAACGACATTGAAACCTCCTTAAGATGGATTTCATTCACGTCTGGCTGAAGACGAAAAATTTAGCGCTAGCAGGGAGGCAACCCATGCAATTTGTTGTAATTTTTGTTTTCATATTTTGTGTATACATGTTGTAGAGTTTTTAATTTTGTGTGTTATTTTTGTAGGGAAAAGCACAAACGGAGCATTTTTAGACAGAAGGAATGGTGTTTGGCAAAAATGAAAGCTAATTCATTAACGATGGCTGAATAAGGAATGGATTCTTGAGACGCATCCTAATGGATTTATATACCAAACGAGTGGCGTATTGCGTACACAATTCCGTTGCCTTAATTATTGCTTTGATTTGATTTTCTGTTGTAATTATCTTTATTTCCGTAGACAGGATCCAGACTTTTTGACCTTTCACGATTCATTTTGTTGTTTAACTAATAAGCATCCTCTGGAAGATACTAGTGCTATTATTACTCACCCGTTTCAGGTACTATAAATTCAGCCCGTCATTGCATTTATGAAGGCATCCAGACTTGAGAAAGAAATACATAAAAAAATGGAAGCCACTTCAAGAAGACGAGTTGAAAACATCTGTGAGTTTTGTGGTACTAGTGTTGGTACTAAGCCACAATACGTAGAGGCAGCACAGGAATTGGGTCGAGTCTTAGCAGCAAGGAATATGCACTTAATATATGGCGGATGCAATCTTGGACTTATGGGGATCGTTTCAAAGGCTGTACAGGAATGAGGCAGTCATGTTTTGGGAATCATCCCAAAACCCTTGGCAGAGGCAAATCTTATTGGATCATCAAACGGAGAGGAACTGATCGTGCCAGGTATGTCTGAACGACTGGTAGAAATGATTAACCGTGCTGATGCTTTTATCGCTTTGCCAGGTGGCTTGGGTACACTGGAGGAAATTTTTATAGTTCTATCTTGGGCGAACCTGAACATACACCAGAAACCGCTTGGACTGTTTAATGTTGATGGATTTTATGATTTTCTTGTGTGTTTCTTGATGATGCCCGAAGAAATGGGTTCGTGTCAAAACCTTTAAAAGAACTCCTCTTTACTGCCAGAACTGCTCCGGATCTAATAGACCAACTAATAGCCTATGAACCACAAGTTGACCCTATCCTTTCAAAGATAAATTGGTCCGAGGACGATCGTGGTAAGAGGCGTCGGATTAATCTGGATCTTAACCTTTAATTTCATGTAGATTTTCAGCTAACCAGGTACGACCTTCTAACTCTCCTGTTACTGTTTAAGACATTGGGGACAATGTCTCATTTAGGTTTGGGGGAGGGAATTAGTTGATCAGTACCTTATTTTTAGTTTGTGTGTTATTTTTATTTTTAGTCCAAAATTTTTCGAAAAATAAAAAAAAAAATTAAAAAATTTTCAAAAAAATTACAAAAATATTTTGTGTTTTTGTGTTTTTATTTGAATAAAAAGGTGAAATTGGTAAGAGATAGCTGAGTAATGAGTTTCCACTCCTGAGACGTATCTCAAACCTATTTCGAAACAAGTTGATTTTTGTTTATTTCATTTTGAATTATTTAGTTTGTGAATTCTCCTTAAAACAGACTAAAATGGATCCTCATATGCTCAGTTGACAGGTATTATCAACATATATAGTAACATACGGACATGAGTTAAAATTGAAAAGTTTGTAATATTCAGTGCTCTAGTTTAATTGGAATCTGAGAAAAGTTTGACTTTGCTAACGTGCGCCGTGCCAATCAGGAAGTGCCACGTATCGCAATCCTACGGTGCCGACAGTCTCTTTCCCACGTGTCGCCACGTCACCGCCACATCAGCGCCACGTCAGCATCAATCATTGCGTATCTAATCCTTATCTGACACGTGGCGAATAAGAATCTCATCGACCAATCAGAAGCCGCCACGTGTCACAATAATTGAAGCCCAACCACCTCGCCACGTGTCACCTTATCAGCTTATCCAGAATCTTCAAACCGGCGAACCAGAGCGTGCCACGCCGACAAAAGCTAGCGTAGCGACGCTGAAGGCCCTGGCGTCGCGACGCTGGAAGCCTACCGAGGCCTATAAATTGAGCTCGAGATTTCAGAATTCATTGTACCACTCTCTCTCTTCTATTCTCTGTAAAGAGAGAGTTTCTCTCTCTAGATTCTTTAGTTTTTAGTTTTTTTTTTTATTTTGTTTTTAGTTTTTGTAAATAATTTTAATTACGTTTTGTTATAATAGTAATTTAATTTTTACTTTTTACTTTTTACAATTTTTACTATTTACCATGAGAAGGTAACTTTCCCAGCTAGGGTGAAAGTTAATTCTTTTACTGTTACTATTTAGATTAATCTCCCTTAAAAATAATATATTCACTTTTTAAAATATTGACTTAAAAAGGATACCGCTATATTGGTCGGTTGGTAAATTAATTTTAATCTGGTTTAAACCTGAATAATCAAGGATACCGCCAGATTGGTCAGTTGGTAATTTAATTTTGGTTCCGCCTTTATGGCTGGTTTATGGACAAATATTACCGCCTTAATGGCTGGTTGGACTTAATTTGACTTAATCAGGATATCGCCAGACTGGTCGGTTGGTAATATTATCACAAGTTTATATATTATTTTATGAGAGATATCTAAATTAGTAGTAGTAAAAATAATTCCTTTTACCTTAGCATTTTATTTTATTTTACTTTTCAGCTTTTACTTTATGTCTTTTACTTTTAAGTTTTTACTAGCCCTAGTTATGTGTTAGTTATCTGGGGTTGTGATGAATTCTAATATCACCGGTTTATAAGGGGTTATTTTATAGTTTGGGTAATTTAAAGGTTTACTTATTAAGTCTTAAGCTTAATGCTTCTTGTTGTCTGATCACCAATAAGATTGATGTGGTAAATCTAAAATGAACTAGACATAGGGATTTTAGGTTTCAGCCTTAGACTTAATAGCCCACGATCTTCCTTGAGGATAGATAACCTTTTAGTAGATTTCCTTACAGGATAGACATATACCTGTCGGCGGGGGTAGCCATAATTGGAACTTAAACTTAATGAATCCAGATAATTTGGTTGACATAGACATATGGTTCAATTGGGTTAAACTGAGTATTTGCATCTGACCATCGACAGAGGCTTTTGCATAATTTAGTATTCCAGGTTAGTAAACTGATTTATTACACAAACATAAAATAATCACTTTATCTTTAAAAGATATTAGAATGATTTACAACCCTAGATATTTGTGTCTTTTGTTATTTTCCTTAGTATTTTCTTTTGTCTTTTTATTTATTTATTTATTTTGCAAAACTACAATCAACCAAATCAATCAAGCAATCATTCTTTTCACCCTCAATTAGATATTTGTAAATAAATAGATTCAATAATTAATAACAACAATAGGAATTAAGTCCTCGTGGGATCGATATTTTTATGCTACTTGAACGATACGTGTGCTTGCGTTATACGTGTGTGTTTACGCCGGTCAAGTTTTTGGCGCCGTTGCCGGGGACTTATTTCTCTTGAGTTATTAATTTTGAAGCTATCCAATTTACTTGTATCTAATTTTCTTTATCTTTATATGTAATTTTTATTTCTTTATTGTATTTTCAGGTGATTGAAAAAATGGAACACTATTGGGAGATTGAAAGATCACGAGCTTTACTAGAAGATACACCCCAAATCTGAGAGCAACAGTCCGATTTTCTGAGGCCTGTTGTCCAGCCCAACAATTATCATCGGATGCCAGAACCAAGCAATACCACATTTGCTCAACAGAATGCAATGGGGAGATGTGACATATGTAATGGTAACCACCCTAGAGATTATTGCAAATACAACTACCATCCAGGGTGGCAGAGCTATCAAGATCCTTCATGGTATGACGAGCCATCACATTTCACAGAACCACATTTTCCATCTTATCCACCATCTACCTATGATCTTCATCAACAACCAGAACCATCAGAGGAAGATCAGTTGCCAAACATGCTCGAAGATATGTTCAAGAAACGAAAAGAAAATTTGGATACAATGCTTGAAACAAGTCAGAATCAATTTGAAAGTATTTAGAGACAATCAGAATTCATTCAGAGGATGACAGATCAAATGAGACAATTCACAGAAAACCAGAACTACATACCTCAAGAACCAGTTTCAGATGACACTGATGAAGCCTTCGAGTACCCAGAGATCCACAATGACACCTTAACAGAGGAGAAGGCTGAGCAGTATCAACAACCAGAGGTATCAATTCAGGAGCCCGAACCGGCAAAGTCTCAATTTGACTTTTATTATTCAGATTCTGACGAGGATGAAGCTGATATATTTGTACCAACTGTACCAACAACGGAGGATCAAACTTTCAATCCTAAAAATGAAGATCTTGGAGCATGCTTTACCATGATGTTTGAAAAAGATCTATCTGAACCATCCATTCCAGTCGTATCAGAGGATGAAAACCTAATGTCAGAAACATCTTTGCATCCTCAGGTTGACAATTTTGAAGCATGTATTTCACAGATGACAGATGAAGAGCTGAATACAAAAATTTTACAATACATCTGTGAAGAAAAGGTGGAACAAGAAGCAGAGCAAATGGAGGAGCAAATGTTTGACCTTAATAAATATACAGAGCATTCAGGAGAAACATCACTGTTTTGGGGAGTACAAATCAAAAATATCAACCAGAAGCTTGACAGAATGGAACTTCCATTCCAAGTCAAGCACCATATGAGACCTCCTGATTTTCTTTCTTTCTTTGCAGGAATCACTGGAACAACAAGGAGCAAAAAGGTGGCACGAGCACTGAATGAGACAAAACTCTTTTTGCCACTTTACCGTTGGAAGAGACCATTCAAAAGCAACGCTCACGGGATTGTCTTTAATCGGACATCCAAAACGACATTGAAACCTCCTTAACAGATGGATTTCATTCACGTCTGGCTGAAGACGAAAAATTTAGGGCTAGTAGGGAGGCAACCCAAGCAATTTGTTGTAATTTTTGTTTTCATATTTTGTGTATACATGTTGTAGAGTTTTTAATTTTGTGTGTTATTTTTGTAGGGAAAAACACAAACGGAACATTTTTAGACAGAAAAAATGGTGTTTGGCAAAAATGAAAGCTAATTCATTAGCGATGGCTGAATAAGGAATGGATTCTTGAGACACATCCTAATGGATTTATATACCAAACGAGTGGCGTATTGCGTACACAATTCCGTTGCCTTAATTATTGCTTTGATTTATTTTTCTGTTATAATTATCTATATTTTCGTAGATAGGATCCAGACTTTTTGACCTTTCACGATTCATTTTGTTGTTTAACTAATAAGCTTCCTCTGGAAGATACTAGTGCTATTATTACTCACCCGTTTCAGGTACTATAAATTTAGCCTGTCATTGCACTTATGAAGGCATCCAGAGTTGAGAAAGAAATACATAAAAAAAATGGAAGCCACTTCAAGAAGACGAGTTGAAAACATCTGTGTGTTTTGTGGTACTAGTGTTGGTACTAAACCACAATACGTAGAGGCAGCACAGGAATTGGGTCGAGTCTTAGCAGCAAGGAATATGCACTTAATATATGGCAGAGGCAATCTTGGACTTATGGGGATCGTTTCAAAGGCTGTACAGGAATGAGGCAGTCATGTTTTGGGAATCATCCCAAAACCCTTGGCAGAGGCAAATCTTATTGGATCATCAAATGGAGAGGAACTGATCGTGCCAGGTATGTCTGAACGACTGGTAGAAATGATTAACCGTGCTGATGCTTTTATCGCTTTGCCTGGTGGCTTGGGTACACTGGAGGAAATTTTTATAGTTCTATCTTGGGCGAACCTGAACATACACCAGAAACCGCTTGGACTGTTTAATGTTGATGGATTTTATGATTTTCTTTGTGTGTTTCTTGATGATGCCCGAAGAAATGGGTTCGTGTCAAAACCTTTAAAAGAACTCTTCTTTACTGCCAGAACTGCTCCGGATCTAATAGACCAACTCATAGCCTATGAACCACAAGTTGACCATATCCTTTCAAAGATAAATTGGTCCGAGGACGATCGTGGTAAGAGGCGTCCGATTAATCTGGATCTTAACCTTTAATTTCCTGTAGATTTTTTGCTAACCAGGTACGACCTTCTTAACTCTCCTGTTACTATTTAAGACATTGGGGACAATGTCTCATTTAGGTTTGGGGGAGGGAATTAGTTGATCAGTACCTTATTTTTAGTTTGTGTGTTATTTTTATTTTTAGTCCAAAATTTTTCGAAAAATACAAAAAAAAATTAAAAAATTTTCAAAAAAATTACAAAAATATTTTGTGTTTTTGTGTTTTTATTTTGACTAAAAAGTTAATTTTTGTTTATTTCATTTTGAATTATTTAGTTTGTGAATTCTCCTTAAAACGGACTAAAATGGATCTTCATATGCTCAGTTGACAGATATTATCAACATATATAGTAACATACGGACATGAGTAAAAATTGAAAAGTTTGTAATATTCAGTGCTCTAGTTTAATTGGAATCTGAGAAAAGTTTGACTTTGCTAACGTGCGCCGTGCCATGTGTCACCATCACAACCGATCTACTAAAATGCGCCATGCCACGTGTCAGCATCCTACGGTGCCGACAGTTGTTATCGCCATGTGTGCCACGTGTCACTCCAGGTCATTTCCATGTCATCAGCCACGTCAGCAAGTCAACATTGCCACCTCACTGCCACGTCATCATCAGCCAATCAGGAAGTGCCACATGTCGCAATCCTACGGTGCCAACAGTCTCTTTCCCACGTGTCGCCACGTCACCACCACATCACCGCAACATCAGTGCCACGTCAGCATCAATCATTGAGTATCTAATCCTTATCTGACACGTGGCGGATAAGAATCTCATCGACCAATCAAAAGCCACCACGTGTCACAATAATTGAAGCCCAACCACCTCTCCACGTGTCACCTTATCAGCTTATCCAGAATCTTCAAACCGGCGAACCAGAGCGTGCCACGTCGACAAAAGCTAGCGTAGCGACGCTGAAGGCCCTGGAGTCGCGACGCTGGAAGCCTACCGAGGCCTATAAATTGAGCTCGAGATTTCAGAATTCATTGTACCACACTCTCTCTTATATTCTCTGTAAGAGAGAGTTTCTCTCTCTAGATTCTTTAGTTTTTATTTTTTTTTTATTTTTTTTTAGTTTTTGTAAATAATTTTAATTACGTTTTGTTATAATAGTAATTTAATTTTTACTTTTTACTTTTTACAGTTTTTACTATTTACCATGAGAAGGTAACTTTCCCAGCTAGGGTGAATGGTAATTCTTTTACTGTTACTATTTAGATTAATCTCCCTTAAAAATAATATATTCATTGTTTAAAATATTGACTTAAAAAGGATATCGCTATATTGGTCGGTTGGTAAATAAATTTTAATCTGATTTAAACCTGAATAATCAAGGATACCGCCAGATTGGTCGGTTGGTAATTTAATTTTGGTTCCGCTTTTATGGATGGTTTACGGATAAATATTATCGCCTTAATGGCTGGTTGGACTTAATTTAACTTAATCAGGATACCGCCAGACTGGTCGGTTGGTAATATTTTCACAAGTTTATATTATTTTATGGGAGATATCTAAATTAGTAGTAGTAAAAATAATTCCTTTTACCTTAGAATTTTATTTTATTTTACTTTTAAGCTTTTACTTTATGTCTTTTACTTTTAAGTTTTTACTAGCCCTAGTTATGTGTTAGTTATCTGGGGTTGTGATGAATTCTAATATCACCGGTTTATAAGGGGTTATTTTATAGTTTGGGTAATTTAAGGTTTACTTATTAAGTCTTAAGCTTAATGCTTCTTGTTGTCTGATCACCAATAAGATTGATGTGGTAAATCTAAAATGAACTAGACATAGGGATTTTAGGTTTCAGCCTTAGACTTAATAGCCCACGATCTTCCTTGAGGATAGATAACCCTTTAATAGATTTCCTTACAGGATAGACATATACCTGTCGGGCGGGGGTAGCCATAATTGGAACTTAAACTTAATGAATCCAGATAATTTGGTTGACATAGACATATGGTTCAATTGGGTTAAATTGGGTATTTGCGTCTGACCATCGACAGAGGCTTTTGCATAATTTAGTATTCCAGGTTAGTAAACTGATTTATTACACAAACATAAAAAAATCACTTCATCTTTTAAAAGATATTAGAATGATTTACAACCCTAGATCTTTGTGTCTTTTGTTATTTTCCTTAGTATTTTCTTTTGTCTTTTTATTTATTTATTTATTTTGCAAAACTATAATCAACCAAATCAATCAAGCAATCATTCTTTTCACACTCAATTAGATATTTGTAAATAAATAGATTCAATAATTAATAACAACAGTAGGAATTAAGTCCTCGTGGGATCAATATTTTTATACTACTTGAACGATACGTGCGCTTGCGTTATACGTTTGTGTTTACGCCAGCCAGTGACATCAAAACATGCATTCATATGATTCAGCAGTCAGTTCAGTTTGGGGGGAATGCAACTGAAGATCCTAATGCCCACATCAGCAACTTTTTGGAAGTTTGCGGCACTTTCAATTACAACCGAGAAGCTGAAGAAGCAATGAGACTGCGTATTTTCCCATACTCCTTGAAGGACAGAGCTAAAGCTTGGCTACATTCACTACCAGCAGGTTCCATCACAACTTGGAACCCTTTAGCCACCAAATTTCTTGCAAAGTACTTTCCACCAGCCAGAACTGGAAAGCTAAGGAATGACATCACATCCTTTGTACAACAAGACTCGGAAACTCTCTACGAATCTTGGGAAAGGTACAAAGATTTGCTCCGGAAATGTCCTCACCATGAGATTCCAAAATGGCTTCAAGTCCAAACATTCTATAATGGACTTTCTGGACTGATGAGAACCACAATCGATGCTGCTGCTGGAGGAGCTTTAATGGCAAATGGAGAAGATCAAGCATGAGACCTAATCGAAGAAATGGCCAACAACAATTCCTTGTGGCCAACAGAAAGGAGCATGATCCAAAGAATTACAGGAATTTATGAAAGTGGAGCCAATATTGCAGTCAATGCCAAGCTGGATCAGATATGCAAATTCATGGAGACTCTCAGCACTGGATCCACAAGTTCACCATATGGAGGAGCACTAGAACCAAACTAACTTGAAGAGACGGTGAATTATGTCAACAATTTCAACAGACAGGGGAACAATCCATATTCCAACACCTATAACCCAGGGTGTAGGAATCATCCCAATTTTTCATGGAGCAACAATTCAGGACAAAAGAACAATCCACCACCTGGATTCCAACAGCAGAACTATCCACCCCCAGGATTTCAACAACAGAACAAAGGCCAGAAATATGAAAAAGAACCAGAAATGAAAGAATGGATTGCAGAGATGTTCAAAAAGTAACAAGCAAATATGATGCTATGTTTCAGAGCCAATCAGGTCCATCAAAGCACTGGAGAATCAAATTGGACAACTGGCCAATGCTCAGAGTTACAGACCGCCAGGGAATTTTCCCAGCAACACAGAACCAAATCCAAGGAACATAGGGAATGAGCAGTGTCATGCCATCATGTTAAAAAGCGGTACTGAAATCAACAAAGTTGTTGGAGAAAAAACAACTGCTGAGGAAGTTCCAAAAGAAACAAAGCAACATATGGAGGAAAAAGAAGCAAAGGAAAAAGAACAGATCACTTCACCTCCACCTTTTCCTCAGTGTCTTCAGAAAAAACAAACTGGACAAGCAGTTTGCTCAATTCCTGGAGGTGTTCAAAAGCTTCACATCAACATTCTATTTGCAGAAACCTTGGAACAAATGCCCAGCTATGTAAAATTCATGAAAGACATTCTTTCACGAAAATGGAGATTGAGAGATTACGAGACAGTAGCATTGACAGAAGAATGTAGCGCCATCATTCAGAGGAAATTCCCCCGAAGTTGAAAGATCCTGGTAGTTTCACCATTCCTTGCATCATAAGAGAACATAACTTTGGTAGGGCTTTATGTGATTTAGGTGCGAGTGTTAACTTGATGCCTTTTTCTATTTTCAGGAAACTGCAGATTGGAGAAACAATGCCCACTTCAGTCTCTCTACATTTTGCTGATAGAACGCTCGTATTTCCAAGAGGCGTAGTTGAGGATGTGCTGGTCAAGGTTGACAAATTCATTTTCCCAGTAGATTTTATTGTCCTTGATATGGAGGAAGACGCAGACGTGCCAATTATCCTCGGGAGACCATTCTTGGCTACAGGTCGAACCATTATTGATGTACAAAAAGAAGAATTAACCATGAGGGTACAGGACCAAGAAGTAACATTCAATGTTTTCAAGGCCATGAATTTCCCAGATGATGAAAAGAATGAGGAATGTTTCAGACTTGATGTGATACACAGTACCATTCAGAACTCCAATGCAATGCAAAGTTCTATTGACAAACTTAAAACATATCAATTGCCTGTGGAGCCTGACGATAAAGCAATTTTTGCACTGAAAAAGCCAATTCTTGCACTACAAGCAATAGAAGAGAAAAGTTCCACCAGCTCAACGAATTGGAGGAATTTCACAATCTGCCTTTTGATAATGCCAAATTGTACAAAGAAAAGGCAAGGAAAAGACATGATGAGAAGCTAGTACGCATACAACTGGAACCAGGGCAGAAGGTACTGTTAAACAAATCAAGGGTGAAATTCTTCCCATGGAAGCCAAAATCACGGTGGTCAGGTCCATTTGTGATCACCAAGGTTTTACCAGATAGAGTCGTTGAGATACGTGATCCTGACTCCAACAAAACATTCAACGTTAAAAACAAACGTGTCAAGCACTACTAGGGAGAATCATTTGAGCGACAAAAAGAAAGTGTCACACTTTCAGATCCAGCCTAACGTTCGAGAAGTCACGTCTTGCTGACGACTTTAAACTTAGCTCTCACAGGGAGGCAACCCATGCAATTTGTTTATATATTGTGATCTGGTGTGTTTTATTTTTCTGTGTTTAATTTTTGCATGTAAAGTCATTTCACGATGGAAGAAGCTCTCGCAAATCTTCGCAAGCAATTTCCTTCTCTCCTTCAAAAATCTCTGATGAAAGTCTACAAAGCTCGCTTGGAATGGATGAGGTTACTGATGATCAAAGGTATTTCTACTGACATTCGTTGGATTATTGAAGCAATGGTCCGATTGGCAGGTGAGTCTTCTGACTCTTTTATTTCAAATCTGTTTGGTTTAGGAAGGAGCACCTATGCTAAAAAGAGAAGAGCCAAAAGAATGTGTTTCTGTTGTAAATGTGCTCGTATGTTTTGTGATACTCGTTGTCGTTCTTTAGGAATGATGTCTGATAACCGCGAAGATAAAATTAAATTCATTATGGATGGCTTGAGGAAAGAGTCTTTAGATGATATATCTTCGACTCTTGAGACGCATCCCAGTGGATGTGTTCACGTAGCCATTCACAAATTACATACACAATTTCAAAAAGAAAGACAACAGTTAAGTCTTGGGAATCTGACTCAAAAAGACCCTGTTGCTAATTTATAAGAAAATTGGATGGGAAGCTTGTCCCTGACGCATAGACGTCAATCAAGCCGCTACATTTCTTGTACATATTATATCTCTTTGTCTTTTCCTAATAATTGTAATTTGTTTTGTTGTTTTCCTTTATTTTCTCCGACAGGATCCAGACCTTTTTGACTATCACGATTTATTTTACTGTTTAACTAATAATTGTCATTTGGCAGGTACTAGTGCTATTATTTTACTCACCATTTTTCAGGTGTTATAAATTCAACTCATCATTGCAAACCTGTGTAAAACATGGAAGCCACTTCAAGAAGACGAGTTGAAAACATCTGTGTGTTTTGCGGTACTAGTGTTGGTGTTAAGCCATAATACGTAGAAGTAACACATGAATTGGGTCGAGTCTTAGCTGCAAGTAATATGAACTTAGTATATGGCGGATGCAATCTTGGACTTATGGGGGTCGTTACAAAGGCTGTACAGGAAGGAGGCAGTCACGTTTTGGGAATCATTCCAAAACCCTTGGCGGATGCAAATCTTATTGGACCATCAAACAGAGATGAACTGATCGTGCCAGGTATGTCTGAACGACTGGTAGAAATGATTAACCGTGCTGGTACTTTTATAGCTTTGCCTGGTGGCTTGGGCACATTGGAGGAAATTTTTATAGTGCTATCTTAGGCAAACCTGTGTTGGACAATTATGACCAATATCGTCACTATTTGTACAGATCATGGTGTTGTTGTACAAATTAACTATGTGACAAAAGAGATTGCTCTCTTATCATTTGTGATTAGATCACCATGATGTATAAATGATAGGAGGTCCTTATGATTTGTTCCTGGATTGAGAATGATATGAGACAGTATCAGTCCACGAAGGATAAATCATTAAATATCCATAGTCAGAGTATTATCGAGATTAGACATCGATAAATGCGTAAAATACTAGTATTACACTTGTGCGCGTTGTGAGGGCATAACATCATAGTTCTCATATATTTGGGTATAGAATACTCATGCAAGTGTAATAGGAGGTTGTGTTTTAAACGATGGTACGGGAAACAGCTTCGCTCTGGATAGATGTATTTTGTCTTAACCTGAGACTTGCATCGTTAATGCTTGCGACAATCAATATACTTTGGTTGTGGTCATCCAGGGCTTTAACCAGTTCTGTGTACGCCTCTGCTGGGTATATTGAGAATCGTAGTGTGTTGGGTGTGATGTCAAGACGGAAGTGTCACTCCAGTCATATAGAGATGATGATCGCGTAGGGATACATAACTGGTTCTCTAAAAAGGTTGCAACTGTCGGGATAATATGACTTGGTCATGATTATCCGATAATAAAGAGACTAGTTGCTCGTAATCCGATATATGCTTCGTACGTACGGGGCAGACATTGTACCAGCCCCAGACCTTGCATGTGATCATCCAATACTGGATTGAATTCGCAATACTACGTATACTACACCTGATGTAGATCCTTATATTCCAGTAAGGATATTTCTGGAGAATTGGGTAGGCATGGCGCTTTGCTAGAAGCCAACATTGTCTTGTAAATCGGTATAAACGTAGTACTAGGTACTTACGTGTTTGGATAGTCCGACGACCGAATTTACTGCCAAATATCCGGGGATCTCATGGGTCGCTTCCCGAAGATTCACCGATGACGTATGACTCGCACTTTTATTAATTTGGGATTAATTAATGATGAGAGAGAAAATTAATCTGGGATTAATTGCGGAGATATTTTATCTCAGATAAAATATCATTTAAAGAGAGATAACGATTAATTTGGAATTAATCGATTAATTAAAATATATTCGATATATTAAACGAAATTAGATTTCGACGCTGAATTAAAATTAGATTTTAATTCGGGCGAACGAGTTAATTTAGAATTAATTCGTTAGCGACGTGAATAGTGATTTTGCTAGGCATAATTATTTAATTGCGTCGCAATGGAAAATTGGTTAATTTGGAATTAGCGAACCCGAGCCCGGGATTGTTTGCGAGCGTATTCGCATTTCGAATTCGAGTGCGGCACGCAAGTCAAATCAAGCGTCAAATCATTAGTCACTTTGAGTGATGTGACAACTTGTCATTTGATTTGATTGATTGAGTGATGTGACTTGATGTGAGTTGATGGAAAACATTTATGCTTGACTTTGGGAAGAGAAAAAGTTGTAATTAATTTTGGAAATTGATTTAGTGTATTTGATACACTTTTTCCCCCAACCATCACAACAACTCTCTCTTCTTCTCTCTTCTCTCATTTTCGCCCAAGGGGCTGCTGCATTTCCTTCTTCTGGTTCTGTCACTGCCGAGAGCCAAGGAGGAAAAATGGGAAGCAAAAGTCGCGATTTTGTGGCAAAATCGGGAGTGCTAGCACACTACGAAGTCATGCGAATGTGATAGGGAAGTCCACCCATGAGCTTGGAATCATTTGACGAAGCTTGGAGCTTGGATTCTTGAAGACACAAAACCGAAAATGGAGACATAAATGTTGGTTTGCTCTAAGCTTCCTAAGATCATAAATCAAGCATGAAACAAGTGTAAATACAATCATAGGAGGTGCGGAAAAACTCACATTGATCGGTTGAGATGCTTGTGGTGATGAAAACCGAACCGCCCTCTCCATGCTCGGCAGTGGGCTGCGCAAATGGTGGACTGCACGGTGGTGGGTGGATCTCCTCCATGAAGAATCGGCCATGGACTCCATTAAAGCTCCAAGCTTTGTGATAGTCTTCCATGCTCACGAACTCACTGCCCTATCACTTTGGTATGCCTCCTAGGGTGTGCTAGCACTTGTGATGTTCTTTGCCACAAAAATCATCACATCTCTTCTTGCCATTTTCGGTCAAACCAGAAGAAAAAACAGAAGAGAAGAGGCGGTCCTAGACAGAGAGAGAAGAAGAACGATTTTGGCTCCAAAAAGTTGAGAAACCGTGTACTGGAGAGAGAGTGGTAAAAAAGAAAAAATGTAATAGGTTTATATATTTTCCAAGAAATTAATAAACCATTTACTTTTTCAATTTCAAAAAGCAAAGCATTCAATGCTTTCTTTCAATCACCTCACATCAATCAATCAAATGTCACATAACTCAAAGTGACATGTGATTTGATGCTTGATGTGACTTGCGATTTGACGCTTGATTTTACTTGCGTGCCGCACTCGAATTCGAAATGCGAATGCGCTCGCAAATAATCCCGGGCTCGGGTTCGCTAATTCCAAATTAACGAATTTTCCGTTGCGTCGTAATTAAACGATTACGCCTAGCGAAATCACTATTCACATCCCTAACGAATTAATTCTAAATTAATTCGTTCGCCGGAATTAAAATCTAATTTTAATTTCGCATCGAAATCCAATTTCGTATAATATATCAAATATTATTTTATTGATTAATTCCAAATTAATCGTTCTCTCTCTTTAATTGATATTTTATCCCAGATAAAATATCTCCGTAATTAATCCTAGATTAATTTTCTCTCTCATTGAATTAATCTCAGATTAATTAAAGTGCGAGTCGTACGTCATCGGTGAATCTTCGGGGAGCGACCCATGAGATCTCCGGATATGTTGGCAGTAAATCGGGTCGTCGGACTATCCGAACACGTAAGTACCTCGTACTACATTTACACCGATTCACAAGACAAGGTTGGCTTCTAGCAAAGCGCCATGCCTGCCAATTCTACAGAAACATGCTTACAGGAATAAGCGATCTATATCAGGCGTAGTATACGTGGTATTGCGTATTTCTGTCCAGTATCGGATGATCACATGCAAGGCCTGGGGATGGAATTGTGTCTGCCCCGTACGAAGCACATGTCAGATGTCTGGTAAATAGTCTCTGTATCGGATAACTATGACCTAGTCATATTATCCCGATGACTGCAGTACTTAAGAGAACCAGTACCATATCCTACGTGACCATCATCTCCATATGACTGGAGTGACACTTCCGTCTTAACATCACACCCAACACACTATGATTCTCAATATACCCAGTATTGGCGTACACAGAACCTGTTAAAGCCCTGGACGACCTCAACCAAAGTATATTGATTGTCGCAAGTATTAGCGGTACAACAACACCACCATGATCTGTACAAATAGTGATGCTATGAGTCATAATTGTCCAACAAGAAAATCAGCTCACTGCCGAATGCAAAAGAGGAGGCAGATAATTTTTGTTGCCTCGCGCATTGCTCAACCGATCGATGTGAGTATTCCGCGACTTTCTCGATTGTATTTGCACTAATTTCTTGCTTTATATTTGATCCTCGGGACTTAGAGATCTCCAACAATGGTATCCGAGCGATTGAAAAGCATGAAATTTGATTAGGGCTTAAAATTTGGGTAAAATTTTTTTGAGCATGATTTAATTTAATTGGATTTTTGAGTATGCTTAAAACATGTTGAATTGATGTTTGATTGGATCAATTTCATGAAATTGTGATTGGATCATTTTCCCAAATTTCTTGTGTTGGGCGAATGGTTGAGTGCCCTCTTGGTAATTTTTTGTTTCGTTGATCATTGGATGACTTGAAACGATTGATGATGTTGATTTCATGTCGATTGTGGATTTAATTGGATTGAAACCGAATCGGACACAAATCCCCTCCATTGCCGAGAACAATATGCATGTAAATTGGGTTTGATTTTTGATGAAATGTGTTGGACATGTTTTGTTGTTAATGAGCATGATTAATTAGGCTAATTGATGTTTTGGAAATGTTAATTGGGTAATTAATTTTGTTATACACTTTGTGTAATTAAATTGGGAATTGGGAATTTGGAATTTGGTAATTTAATTATTTGAGCCTATTTTGTTAAATTGGGCTTTTATAGTTGTTATTGGGCTTATTGGGCTTGGTTGTACTAAGTTGGGTTTAGGCTAAATTGGTTAGATCCAATTGGGCCCAAAACCGATTCCATAAAGCCCAAATGCGACTAATGGACCTTTAAAGTTTAATTGGGCCTAATGGGCCTAAATTGATTTCTAGGCTTATGGGGTAACTCCCGGATTGGACTTTGGTTATTGGGTTCGACCCGAGTTGACCAAAAGTCCACGCCTTAAAGAAATTATTTAAAAGCCCACTGGACTTTAATTAAATTGACGTTGGACGTTAATCCGGCTTTGAGACTCGTAACGATTAAATTTGGAATTTAAATCGTAAAAGGTTTATTAATAAAGTGTAATATTTAATTTGGAATTAAATAGCGAATTAGTATTAAATAGAAATTGAATTGGATTTAATTTTGTAATTTAATTTAATTCAAGAATTCGTACTTTAAGTACTTATTCACAAAAACGAGTTTGACTCGAGCAAAATCAAATCGTTGTTTGAACATTGGATGATCACTAATTATCAGATTATTAATTTGATTAGATTGATTGATAACATGCTTGTGTGAATACAAGGTTGCGATGCATGAATAATGTATATCGGATGGATATTAGATGGGTGAGACAATTTTAGAAATTGTTGTAATAAATTTGGAATTTTTAATTGGACCTGCGTGTCCACCCTTATTACCTCCTTTACTCTTTGTATTCTCTTCTCACCTATTCCCCTCAATGTAAATGAGGTTTCTTTAGAAGTGTAGTGTAACGGGTAGAAGCAAATACTTGTGCTAGCGGGAGAGAGAAAGTGAGAGATATGATCTAGGATCAGAGTGTAAAGTATCCATCCGCATATCATTATCATTTATTCATATGCGCTTTATTATGTATTTAGAATGCATGTTCAAGGGTGTATGATGATAAGAACTCAACAAAGATAATAAATTGGTTGCCAATTTGCACGCGAAAAACCCTCGCAAAATATTAAGCGTTTTTCCTTCCATTGAGTGATTCTTACTCAAGATCCGAGACTGGCATTGGTTTGTTGGCCAAAGTCAAGACCTTTGTCCGTCGAGGATGTGTTTGAATCACGAGAGCTTTGTTCCATATTGGTGTCTTGTCCAAGTTGTGGTTTGTTGGCAAAGTCAAGACCACTTCTTGTCCATCGACATTGATTACGAAGCTTTCCATGGTCAATGGGTTCCGTTAACTGGGATCACTAGTTTGTTGTGCCAAAGCCAAGGCTTAGTTGATTCAGAGGAAAAAGGTTAGGCAATATATTGGCATATATAAGATATATGTTGGACTTGGATGTCCCCTACTGGATCTAGGAATTGGATTGAATCCAATTGATCTTAGAGATCTACCTAGTTAATTATCATACAATTTGTTGGCCAAAGTCAAGATTGTGTGATATTTAACGGGATTCTAGCCCACTAGGAAACACGGTTTCCCGAGTACTCAACAGAGGGTTAGAGGCTCGTCGAAAAATAGTGGGATGCAAGAATTGAATTTGCAATATTCGTTTAATTACTTTCCATACGCGCTTAAAACAAATATCATTCGTCAAATAAATTAAATGTTAGTTGGACTAATATTTAAATGTTGTTTTAATAAATAGTTGGACTATATTCAAACAATTAAAAGTATAGTTGATTAATATAGTTGGACTATAACAATCATTATATTTAAAAGTACCTAAATCGTTGATTAAATAGTTGGACTATTAAAATCAAGATATAATTGAAAGATTGACATTTAAAACATAATCCTAGGGAAAATGTAATTAAATGGTTTAATTTTCAAAATTGGGAATAAAATTTTCAGGATGGTCCTGGAAACTAATAAGTTATTTTATTTGATAAAATAACATATTAGGCTTAAGCCCGGAGTTAAGCAAATAAGTAGAGCATAATATTTGGAAGATTTATGTGATGATAACTTTAGTGCTTAATCCATTATACTTGTCAAGTAGACTCCTTAATTCTGAATCAGAACTAAGGATTAGATCCTTAAAGTATGATAATGAAATTGAAGGATCTTCATAGATCTATACTTAGATTTTAAAAGTACTAAATGCATTTAATAACTCTTGGAGAGTTAATGACTATTCTCAAGGAGATAAATTCAAAGTTTGAAATTAGGTAAGTAGCTCAAGTCGCACTTTACTTCGATATTCTAGAAACCCGAGGCTGGCCAAAGGCTTCTGGAGTTTTGAAATTGGCAAAGACAAAATCATTATATTCTTCTAGGAAGATAAAGGACATATCCCAAAATGTCTGCCTAAACGTGGCAAATTGGATCGCGGAAGCGTGACTGCCGTTTGCACAAAGCAGACATGAATGAACTGAAGACGGGCAAAGCTCTGACTTAAAATATGTTTGTCATAAATATGTTCACTACTAGTATTAAAATTGGATTTTAAATACTTAGTGTGATACATAAATATATACTGATGTTCAGAATCTGCTATGAGCAGGATACTGACTTCAGATTGAGATTAATATGTGATTTGGAAACGGGACGAAAGTCTCTGTTTTAACTGTAGAAACCTAAGTTTAGGAACTACCCTTCGGGTGTGTACCTAAATTTGGTAACTGTTATAATGTACTAGTTTTGACTAGAGACATTATCTCCAAATCAGTGTTTAACACCGCTGCGGGTGAACCTTTATATTCTAGAACACTAAAGTGTTTCATTATATAAAGATGATATTGAGATAAACACATTAGATGTGAATGGCAGAATTATATTTTGAATATAAATAAATCTCAAATGTATACATGACAACAAATAGCTCAAACTGATTTGACCAAAGAAACTAATTGTGCATTGTTGTCTGGGACACAATTAAACAATACTCGTATATCCGCACTTTTGAAGAGAGGGTACTCGGAAAAATTTGATTCAATCCAAATAAAGTCTACGAATCTAGTTTGTTGGGCAAAGCGCCTATAACACTATTTACTTGGTAAAAGTGTAAATGCCACCTATCTTTTAGCCCTAGTTCATAGTGAAGCAAGTGGGCCAATGTCTAGCTAGGCTAGAGGTGGATATGAATATTTCGTGACCTTTACGGATGTGGCATCGCGTTATGGTTATGTGTTTCTTTTGAAACACAAATCAGAAACTTTTAAGTTTCTACACGAAGTAGATAAACAGATCGGCTAAGTATTAAACTGTCACGGTAAGACCGTAATGGAAAATACTTAAGCAATAAGTTTCTAATATACTTAAAAGAGTATAGTATTCTTTTAATGAGGACTCCTCCCGGAACATGTCAATTTGACGGTGTGTTCGAATCGGATAAACCGAATTTTGTTGGACATGATAAGGTTAATCACGAGTCGCTCTGAGCTACCATTTCCTTCAACGGATAAGCATAAAAGGTGCAAGAACTTATTTAGAATAAGGTTCCATAAAAATCTGTTTGACAGATATCATATTAGATATGAACAGGAAAGAAACTGGGTTTCTCATTCCTAAATATTTAGGTATGCTAGGCATATGTTTGGATGATACCAAACTTGAACCCAAATTGGATAAGTGCGAATTGTAGGTTATCGTAGGGATACCAAAGTATAGTACTTATACAACTCATAAGAGAACAATGTAATTGTTGCTCACCATGTGGTTTTCCTAAGAGGAATACCGATATGCAGTGGTAAGTGGGAGGCTAGTACAACTCGATAAAAATCGGAGTAATACTATTCAAGGCACCAAGTCCTTCATGAAACGCATATAGTTCATCAATGATGAAACTATACCATTAAACTTTGAATACACAAGAACCGCGTACGTCGGAGAGAGTCAGAAAACTACCTGGGGTATGGGTTTCTGATCTCACCTCATAAAGATGTCAATCTTATTGAGGTACACCAACTGACTACATATGTGGAAGTGATACCAGGTATCGACTCCCTATTATGACAAAGTGTCATGATATCCTAAATGGATTCCATGTATATCAACTTAGTTTGGACACTAGTTGATGTACCGCAAGGCATTGTGCCTATTGGTACTAAATAAGTCTTCAAGGAAGACATACATGGAAGGCAACATACCAACGTAATAAAGCTAGACTTTTAGCGGAAGGGTATCGTTATCAACATTGTGTTGATTACAATGAAATCTTTTACCTTTTGCCACGATAAATCCATTTGGATAATGCTTGCTAATGCTGCATGTTTCATTTATGAAATATGTCAGCTTAACGGAAAAATCACTTTCCTGAAAAGGAAACCTTTTGGAGGATGTTTACAACATCCTGACGGTTTTGTCGTACCAAAACTAGCAAACAAGGTTTGCAGGTTATTCGATCCATGTTTGGATTAAAGCAAACATTTAGTTCTTGGAATTATCTTTTAGATGTAATCATAATAGTTTATGATTTAATTCAAAATGAAATGATTCTTCTGTATATAAGGAGGTTAGTGGGAGCACACTGACAATCGCTGTCATAAATAATGATAATATGTCATTTCTTGGAAATGATATTCCCATAATAATCGGTGAAAGCTAGGCTTTCGATAAAATTCTCTGAGAAATCGCACATTGAAAAATGTATGTGACCTGGTGTCTCATACGCTTTGAGCATATAAAGTCACAAACAGGCCAATCCAAGTGATAGTCACTGGATTGAAATTAAGAACATCCTTTAGTATCTTAGAGAACTAAGGATGCTATCTTATACTATGGAGATGGATAATTTGAAGTGACTGGGATCACTGTAGCAAGTTTCCTAACCGATAAAAACGACTATAAGTCGCAAACGGTACTATAAAGTTTGAATAACGGAACAGTGAGCTGGAAATCTTCCAAGCAAGATACTGTTACCGAATAAACAACAAATGCGGGTTATTGCTGCAGCTGAGGCAGCAATAGAAGCCTTTTGGGTCGATAATAAATCTAATTAGATTAGATATAGTTCTATTAGCAGCTGAGCTAGGCTTCAGCACAGGCTAAAGAATTAATGGTCTCATCAACGATCCAGATACATACTTCAGATATTCATCTGATTCGTTCAGATCAAACATCGTGGCGATGTGATGATCGTATAAATCGTATCAGACGATAATCATGCAAATCCGCTGACGAAAGCTTTTTCTCAGTAGTTTGAGCCAACCGTACATAGTTCGGGTGTCAGACACTCGAGTGACTGGCTATAGGCCAAGTGGGAGATTGTTGGACAATTATGATCCATAGCGTCACTATTTGTACAGATCATGGTGTTGTTGTACAAATTAACTATGTGACAAATGAGATTGCTCTCTTATCATTTGTGATTAGATCACCAGATGTATAAATGATAGGAGGTCCTTATGATTTGTTCCTGGATTGAGAATGATGAGACAGTATCAGTCCACGAAGGATAAATCATTAAATATCCCTAGTCAGAGTATTATCGAGATTAGACATCGATAAATGCGTAAAAGACTAGTATTACACTTGTGCATGTTGTGGGGGGCATAACATCATAGTTCTCATATATTTGGGTATAGGATACTCATGCAAGTGTAATAGGAGGTTGTTTTTTACCGATGGTACGGGAAACAGCTTCGCTCTGGATAGACCCCCTCGAAATTCCATTGGTAGTATGACTATGTGTCTATGGAAGTCCGAAATCAGGGTAGGTGTATTTGGTCTTAAACTGAGACTTGCACCGCTAATGCTTGCGACAATCAATATACTTTGGTTGTGGTCATCCAGGGCTTTAACTGGTTCTGTGTACGCCTCTGCTGGGTATATTGAGAATCGTAGTGTGTTGGGTTTGATGTCAAGACGGAAGTGTCACTCCAGTCATATGGAGATGATGATCGCATAGGGATACAGAATTGGTTCTCTAAAAAGGTTGTAACCGTCGGGATAATATGACTTGGTCATGATTATCCGAAAATAAAGAGACTAGTTGCTCGTAATCCATATATGCTTCGTACGGGGCAGACACTGTACCAGCCCCAGGCCTTGCATGTGATCATCCGATATTGGATCGAAATAAGCAATACTACATATACTACGCCTGATATAGATCCTAATATTCCTGTAAGGATATTTCTGGAGAATTGGGTAGGCATGGCGCTTTGCTAGAAGCCAACCTTGTCTTGTAAATCGGTATAACGTAGTATTAGGTACTTACATGTTCGGATAGTCCGACGACCGAATTTACTGCCAACATATCCGGGGATCTCATGGGTCGCTTCCCGAAGATTCACAGATGACGTATGACTCGTACTTTTAATAATCTGGGATTAATTAATGATGAGAGAGAAAATTAATCTGGGATTACTTGCAGATATATTTTATCTGGGATAAAATTTCATTTAAAGAGAGATAACGATTAATTTGGAATTAATCGATTAATTAATATATATTCGATATATTAAACGAAATTAGATTTCGACGCGGAATTAAAATTAGATTTTAATTCGGGCGAACGAGTTAATTTAGAATTAATTCGTTAGCGATGTGAATAATGATTTCGCTAGGCCTAATATTTAATTGTGTCACAACGGAAAATTCGTTAATTGGGAATTAGCGAACCCGAGCCCGGGATTGTTTGCGAGCGCATTCGCATTTCGAATTTGATTGCGGCACACAAGTCAAATCAAGCGTCAAATTGTTAGTCACTTTGAGTGATGTGACAACTTGTCACTTGATTTGATTGATTGAGTGATGTGACTTGATGTGAGTTGATGGAAAGCATTTATGCTTGACTTTTGGAAAGAGAAAAAGTTGTAATTAATTTTGGAAATTGATTTAGTGTATTTGATACACTTTTTCCACCAACCATCACAACTCTCTCTTCTTCTCTCTTCTCTCATTTTCGCGCCCAAGGGGCTGCTGCATTTCCTTCTTCTGGTTCTGTCACTGCCGAGAGCAAGGAGGAAAAATGGGAAGCAAAAGTCTCGATTTTCTGGATAATCGGGAGTGCTAGCACACTGCGAAGTCATGCGAAGGTGATATGGAAGTCCACCCATGAGCTTGGAATCATTTGACGAATCTTGGAGCTTGGATTCTTGAAGACACAAAACCGAAAATGGAGACAGAAAATCAGCTCACTGCCGAATGCAAAAGAGGAGGCAGAAAATTTTTGTTGCCTCGCGCATCGCTCAACCGATCGATGTAAGTATTCTGTGACTTTCTCGATTGTATTCACACTAATTTCTTGCTTTAAATTTGATCCTCGGGACTTAGAGATCTCCAACAACCTGAACATACACCAGAAACCAATTGGGCTGTTTAACGTTGATGGATTTTATGATTTTCTTTGTGTGTTTCTTGATGATGCCTGGAGAAATGGGTTCGTGTCAAAACCTTTAAAAGAACTCCTCTTCACTGGCAGAACTGCTCCGGATCTAATTGACCAAATCTTAGCTTATGAACCACAAATTGACCATATCCTTTTAAAGATAAATTGGTCCGAGGACGATCGTGGTAAGAGGCGTCGGATTAATCTGGATCTTAACCTTTAATTTCCTGTAGAATTTCAGCTAACCAGGTATTATCTTCTAAACTCTTCTTCTACTGTTTAAGACATTGGGGACAATGTCTCATTTAGGTTTGGGGGAGGGAATTAGTTGATCAGTACCTTGTATTTAGTTTGTGTGTTGTTTTTATTTTAGTCCAAATTTTTTTTTCGAAAAATACAAAAAAAAATTGAAAAATTTTCAAAAAGTTTCAAAATATTTTATGTTTTTGTTTTTAGTTTGACTAAAAAGGTGAAATTGGTAAGAGATAGCTGAGTAAGGAGTTTCCACTCCTGAGACGTATCTCAAAACTATTTCGGAACAAGTTAATTTTTGTTTATTTCATTTTAAATTATTTAATTTGTGAATTCTCCATAATACTGACTAAAATGGATCTTCATATGCTCAGTGAGCAGGTATTATCAACATGCATAGTAACATACGGACATGAGCTAAAAATTGAAAAGTTTGTAATATTCAGTGCTCTAGTTTAATTGGAGGAAGCATTTCAAAAAGCAATGGAATAAAAAAAAAACGTCTGAGATCTGAGTTATTACGTCTGTAAGGGTGTTTTAACACCTAGTGCCCTAAAGCCAACTGGTTTGGGAGTCACTGGCCCAAAGCTCGCTACATGGATCAAAGATGCTGTAAAAATATATATATATCTGAAGTCTGAGTAATTAAGTCCGTAGGGGTGTCTTATCACCTGGTGCCCTAAAGCCAACTGGTTTGGGAGCCACCGACCCAACACTCGCTACATAGTTGGAAGATATTGTATATAAATAAAAAAAAAATAAAAAATCAGAGAAAAATCAGAAAAATCAGAAAAATTATTCCATTGCTGTAAAAAGTTATGAATTCTGATAAAACTTTAGGACAAAAATATTACTCTCTTATCGACTGCACTTGTGACTGTTGTGGGTAAAAATGAATTGATTAATATTTTGTCGGCTGTGCATATGGAAAATGGTAAATATAACCGGAGAATTTACTTATTCAGTAATTTAGAAAGAAAGAAAACAACTAGTAACTTGGAGTAGAAGTTTCATCTGATTAGTCACTAACTTATTTATTCTTTTTTCACTTGGCTTTTTTGCTTTTGTGTGCATTAGTTTCACTACCTTTTTACTTTTGTAAAATGTTTGTGGGTATCATTACTGTAAACCCTCACGAGACTACAACTCGTCCACTAGGGACACATAGGGGTTTAAAGGCTTGTTGCATACGCTAAATGCAACTATGATCCATACGAAAGTGGCTTAGTTAAATTTTATTTTAAAGATGTTTATGTTATTTTATTCTATGTTTTGCTCGAGGACTAGCAAAATGTTAGGTTTGGGGGTGTGATGAGTGGTAATTATATCAATATTTCCCACTCATTTAACTTAATATTTTGTATAGTTTGTTGATTTTTGTGAATATTTTGATGTGTTTTGTGTTATTTTGTAGATAAATAAAGTTTCAGGACATTCTGTAGGTGATTTGGGACCAAAATAGTGAAAATTAAAAAAATGGTATTTTGATAATTTTGGCGCATCGCGACGCGCAAGCCTTTCGCGTCGCGACGCCTAACATGCACCAAGACTTGCTAATGTGCGCCGGGTCCACAAGTCAGAATCTGAGAAGTTTGACTTTGCTAATGTGCGCCGTGCCACGTGTCACCATCACAGCCGATCTGCTAATGTGCGCCGTGCCACATGTCATCATCATACGGTGCCGACAGTCGCCATCGCCATGTGTCACCACGTGTCTGCCACGTCATCATCCACATCACCGGTTGACCGAGTCAAAGTGCCACGTCATTGCCACATCATCATCAGCCAATCACAGAGTGCCAAGTGTCATCATTCTATGGTGCCGACAGTTACAATCACCACATGTCACCACGTCAGCTCAATTATTGACTCACTTATCCGCAATTGACACATGGCAGATAAGAATATGAAATCAGCCAATCACGAGCCGCCATGTGTCGCAATCATTGAGCTCCCAGCTGTCTAGCCACGTGTCACCTTATCACCTTATCCAGAATCCCACGCGACGAACCAGAAGCTACCACGTCGACATTCAAGCGCATCTCGACGCGAGCTGTGAGTCGCGACGCCGACCCCCTACTGACGCCTATAAATAGAGCTCGAAATTTCAGTTTCAGATGTACATTCCTCTCTAATTTCTCTGATGTAAATAAGGAGTTTTCTATCTAGTTTCTTTTAAATTTTAGTTTTGTAATTAATTTTAATTACGTTCTGTAATAATAGTAATTTACTTTCTTTACTTTTTACAGTTTTTACTTTTTACCATGAGGAGGTAACTTCCCTCTGCTAGGGTGAAAGGTAATTCTTTTACTATTGCTATTTAGATTAATCTCCCTTAAATATAATATATTCACTATTTAAAATATTGACTTAAAAAGAATACCGCTATATTGGTCGGTTGGTAATTCATTTTAATCTGGTTTAAACCTGACTAATCAAGGATACCGCCAGATTGGCCGGTTGGTAATTAAATTTTCTTACCGCCTATATGGCAGGTTTATTTTGGTTCCGCCTTTATGGCTGGTTGGACTTAATTTGACTTAATCAGGTTACCACCTATATGGACGGTTGGTAAAATAATCACAAGTTAATATATTATATTAAGAGAGATATCTAAATAATAAATAGTAAAAGTTAATCTTTTTTACCTTAGTATTTTATTTTATTGTAATTTACTTTTTAGCTTTTACTTTACCGCAATTACTTTTCAGTATTTTTACTTTATGTCTTTTACTTTTAAGTTTTTACTAGCCCTAGTTATGTGTCGTAACTAAGTTAGTTATCTGGGGTTGTGATGAATTCTAATATCACCGGTTTATAAGGGGTTATTTTATAGTTGGGTAATTTAAGGGTTTACTTATTAAGTCTTAAGCTTAATACTTCTTGTTGTCTTATCACCAATAAGATTGATGTGGTAAATCTAAAATAATCTTGATAAATGAATTTTAGGTTTCAGCCTTAGACTTAATAGCCCACGATCTTCCTTGAAGATAGATAACCCTTTAATAGATTTCCTTACAGGATAGACATATACCTGTCGGGCGGGGGTAGCCATAATTAGAACTTAAACTGAATGAATGACCGGCGTAAACACACACGTATAACGCAAGCGCACGTATCGTTCAAGTAGTATAAAAAGTATCGATCCCACGAGGACTTAATATATATTCTATTAATTTTATGAGGTCAAATGATTACTAATATCTAACAAGTTATTTGAAAAGATAATGATGATTCTTAATTTAAAACAAGTAAAAGAAAAATGAGAGTAGATTAATGAGAATTAAGACTATCTAGGGTTGTGAATTCTCCAATATTTATTAAATGATGAAGTAGTTAAATCATAGTTGGGTAAAATACTGATTTATTAATCTGGAATATTAATTATGTAAAAGCCTCTTCCGATGGTCATTTACAAATACCTAGATAAATTCAATGAATCATATGTCTATGTCAATTAAATTACCTAGATTCATTAAGATTTAATTCCAATTATGATTACCCCCGCCCAACAGGTATATATCCTATCCTGTAAGGAAATCTATTAAAGGTTTATCTATCCTTAAAGAAGATCGTGGGTTGTTGAGTATAAGTTCCTTAAACTTAAAGTCCCTATGTCTAGTTCGTTTTAAGTTTAACTAATCAATTTTATTAATGGCCAGTTAATAAAAAGGCATTAAGATTATGACTCAACAAATAACTCTTTAATTACCCAAACTATAATCTAACCCTTTTTTAAACCAGTGATACTAGATTTTATCACAACCCTAGATATTTAACTTAGTTACAATACATAGTTAAAGCTGATAAAAACTTAAAAGACATAAAATGAAATTGCTGAAAAGTAATTGTAGAATAATGAATTGCAATAAAAAGAAATGAAATGCTAAGATAAAAGGAAATAACTTCTACTATACTATTTAGATATCCCCATAAAATAATATATATATACTTGTGATATTTTAAAAACCAACCGTCCGGAATGGCGGTATCCTCATTAGTCAAATTCAAATATACCAGCCATAAGGCGGAACAGAAATATAAATTTAAACCAACCGACCTAGAATGACGGTATCTTTTTATTAATTCAGATTTTAAATAGTTTATATATTATATTTTAAGGGAAATTAATCTAAATAGCAAAAGTAAAAGAATTACCTTATTACCTCAGCATAGAGACGTTACCCCCTCATGGATGGATAGAATTACTACTACAAAGCGTAAATAAAACTGAATAAAAGAAGAAATATGAAGAAATCTCAATTTATTTATAAGGATTTCAGAGGAAGAGGTACATTTGAAACTAAAAATTCGAAATCTATTTATAGGCAAAAAAATCTAATTTTTATTATTATTTTCTGATTTTTATTTTTTTATTATTTTTATTTTTTATTATTATTTTTTTTTGGATCGCTGAATTTTCGACACGTGGCATGGTGTGCTAAAAAAGACGGCTCGTTGAATTTTTGACATGTGGCATGGTGGTGCAATTACCAAAATACCCTCGGTGTCGGGATGTCCAAAATTACCAAAATACCATTTTCGCCAAATTTCACAGTTTTGCTCCAAATCACCTCCAGAATGTCTTGAAACTTTATTTTGTGTCGGAATGCCCAAATTACCAAAATACCGTGTCGGGATCCCAAAATTACAAAATACCCTTTTTGCCAAATTTCACCAAATTTCACAGTTTTGCTCCAAATCACCTCCAGAATGTCCTGAAACTTTATTTATCTACAAATAACACAAAACAGATCAAAATATTCACAAAACTCAAGAAACTATACAAAATATTAAGTTAAATGAGTGGGAAATAGTGATACATTTATCACTCATCACACCCCCAAACCTAACATTTTGCTAGTCCTCGAGCAAAATAAAATAACATAATAAAATTTTAACTAAGCCACTTCGTAGGGATCACGATTGCATTTAGCATATGCAACAAGCCTTTAAACCCCTAGGTGTCCCTAGTGGACGAGTTGTAGTCTCGTGAAGGTTTACAGCAATGATACCCACAAACATTTATAAAAGTAAAAAGGTAGTGAAACTAATGCACACAAAAGCAAAAAGACAAGAGAAATAAAGAAGTTAGTGACTAATCATGTGAAACTTCTACTCCAAGTTATTAGTTGTTTTGTTTCATTCTAAATTACTAAATAAGTAAATTTCCGATTATTTTTACCATTCTTCATATACACAGCCAACAAAATATTAAACAACTCATTTTTACCCACAACGGTCATAAGTGCAGTTGATAAGAGAGTAATTTTTGTCCTAAAGTTCTATCAGATTTCACACCTTTTGTAGTAATGGAATAAATTTTCTGATTTTTCTGATTTTTTCTTTGATTTTTTCTTTTCTCTATTATTATTATATACAATATCTTCTATCTATGTAGCGAGCTTTAGGTCGGTGACTCCCAAACCAGTTGGCTTTAGGGCATCAGGTGTTAAGACACCCCTAAGGACTTAATTACTCAGACTTCAGATATATTTTTTATTTTCTATCATCTTTTTGATCTATGTAGCGAGTGTTGGGCCAGTGACTCCCAAACCAGTTGGTTTTAGGGCACTAGGTATTAAAATACCCTTACAGACTTAATAACTCGGATCTCAGACAAAAGTTTTTTTTTTTTTTATTCCATTATTTTTTTTGAGATGCTTCTCTCCAATTAAACTATAGCACTGAATATTACAATCTTTTCAATTTTATCCTTTGTCCGTATGTTACCATGTATGTTGATAATATCTGCTAACTAAGTATATGAAGATCCATTTTAGTCAGTTTAATGGAGAATTTACAGATTAAATAATTCAAAAGTGAATAAACAAAAATTAACTTGTTTTGAATTAGGTTTGAAATACGTCTCAGGAGTGGAAATTCCTTACACAGCTATTTCTTACCAATTTCATCTTTTTATTCAACATAACAACCACATATTTCTACTAGTCATAAAAATATAATTTACATGTTTTTTTTTTATTCAAAGGCTCTTGCTGGCGAAGGATTGTTCACAACTAGGACTTCCCACTCAAGGGTTCAAGCGACCAAGTGAACGTACCTTTTTTATACCTTATGGTACGTGCCAACGAATTTATTATGTGTGTGACTAACTGTCGAATGGACTTCCCGTTGTAGATTCCCCAGAGGGAAGGTGGAGCGAGGCTCACTTAAGTACCCTAGCCCCTTAGGCTCTTATCGCTTGTTGTCAGGAATAAACAACGAGTCCTCCAAACTAGTCTGTCACAACACGCTACAGTGAATGATTATCTAGGTGCCTCCACAGCTTTTCCTTATAAAAAGGTAGTGAGTGAAGGAGAGACACCAAACCATCACCTAGCTTTAAATATGCCCTTTGTTTTTATTAATTTTTAATTTTTTTGTATTTTTCGAAAAAATTTGGACTAAAAATAAAAACACAAACTATAAACAAGATACTATTAACTATTCCTCACCCCCAAACCTAAATGAGACATTGTCCCCAATGTCTTAAACAGTAGAAGAATAGTTTAGAAGATAGTACCTGGTTGGCTGAATTACTACAAGCAAATTAAAGGTTAAGATCCAGATTATTAACGACGCCTCTTACCACGATCATCATCAGACCATTTTATCTTTGAAATGATAGGGTCAACTTGTGGTTCATAGGCTATGAGTTGGTCAAGTAGATCTGGAGCAGACCTAGCAGTAAAAATGAGTTCTTTCATAGGTTTTGACACGAACCCATTTCTCCGGGCATCATCAAGAAACACACAAAGAAAATCATAAAATCCATCAACGTTAAACAGCCCAATCGGTTTCTGGTGTATGTTCAAGTTTGCCCAAGATAACACTATAAAAATTTCCTCCAGTGTGCCTAAGCCACCTGGCAAAGCAATAAAAGCATCAGCACGGTTAATCATTTCTACCAGTCGTTCAGACATACCTGGCACGATCAGTTCCTCTCCGTTTGATGGTTCAATCAGATTTGCCTCGGCCAAGGGTTTTGGGATGATTCCCAAAACATGACTGCCTCCTTCCTGTACGGCCTTTGAAACAATCCCCATTAATCCAAGATTGCCTCCGCCATATATTAAGTGCATATTTCTTACAGCTAAGACTCGACCCAATTCTTGTGCAGCTTCTATGTATTGTGGTTTAGTACCAACACTACTACCACAAAACACACAGATGTTTTCAACTCGTCTTCTTGAAGTGGCTTCCATTTTTTTTTTACTATGGATGTCTTCAAAAGTGCAATGATGAATTGAATTTATAATACCTGAAAAGGGTGAGTAAAATAATAGCACTAATATCTTCCAAGATGTAAATAGCAAAATAGTAAAATAAATCGTGAGAGTCAAAAAGGTCTGGATCCTGTCGGAGAAAATAAAAGAAAACAACAAAACAAATCTCAATTATTAGAAAAAGACAAAGAGATATAATATGTACAAGATTTTACAGCTTGATTAAT
>SKCR01039037.1:0-48993 GCA_019454045.1 Zanthoxylum bungeanum | reverse complement strand
GTGGCATAAGTAAGGGACCATTCCGAACCCAACGGTTTGAGGTCTTCCCTTGCGAGGGGTGAGTGTGGCCTTAAATCATTTTCCCGGTTCACACCGGGTGGCGACTCTATGTTATTTCTCCGGTTTAGTTCCCCCGTGGGCTATTCCATACTCCTAACTAGGCCGCGAGCCTAGAACAGCGTCGCCGATTTCTGTGTCCTACAGTCTGGCGACTCCACTGGGGATAGAGAAATGGCCCCGAAATAATACCTTGTAATGATTGTGATTTGTGCTTTAATTAACCGTGTCTACCGTGGGTTGAAATGGGTTTTATCAAAGGCACTTTTAAGGCTAGGTAATGGTTTGGTGTCTTCCCTCATTCACTACCTTTCTATAAGGAAAAGCTGCGAAGGCACCTAGTTAATCATGTACTTGTAGCCTACCGTGATGGACTAATTTGGAGGACTCGTTGTTTATTCCTGTCACCAAGCGATAAGAGCCTAAGAGGCTTGGGTTTTTAAGAGAGTTCTCTCCGTCCTCCCTCTGGGGAATCTACAATGGGAAATCCATTTGACAGTCAGTCACGCACCATAACTCGTTGGCACGTACCGTAAGGTATAAAAAAGGTGTGCTCACTTGGTTGCTCGAACCCTTGAGTGGGGAGACATAGTTGTGGGCAATCCTTCGCCAGTGAGAGTCTTTGTCCACACTCCCGCAAATCCACACGTAGACCGAAGTTGTATGACCTATAGCAACTATTTCCTTATGCTTGTGGACCATCCTCATTTGGATGCAGTTGGACTTCTTGTCAGAAATGCGAACTTGTTGGGCCATTTAAAATGGGACGAGTTCGTATCCTATGACAACTGGGCCAAAAGCTTCTGAAATGTCGATAGGCCACTCTGTAGAAATTATTGCTTTATGCTTGAATTGTTTCTTTATGCTTGTGATTATGACCATTATCATTTGGACTCAGTTAGACTCCTTGTCAGAAATGCGAACTTGTTGGGCCATTTAAACTGGGACGAGTTCGTATCCTATGACAATTGGGCTAAAAGTTTCTAAAATACTGATGGGCCATCTTGTGTTTGGGCTCTTTATCATTTGAAGTTGTTTAACCACATTATTGCAAAGGTGTAAACCTGTTGGGCCTTTTCATCTGGGACAAGTTTGCACCTTGCAATAATATGATTGAAGCTTTAAAATGACAATGGGCCGAATTATATGTTCCATACATCGCACGTATCTCATGCATCTCATGCATACACACATCATGTTAACTATCTTGTGTCTTAAGATCCATCATAGATATTCGTTGGGTTAGGGAAAAGGGAAGACTTGTTAAAAGGCCAATAGAAAACATGAGTGAATCAGAGAATGAAACATCACGTATGGATCAGTAGGAGACCAATCTCACCAAGGTTACTGAACAGTTGCAAGCCTTAACTGCTGCTATGGCCAATATGGCTGTCAAAACACCGAAGCAGTGAACGAGAGCAGTGGACCAGTGAACCGGAGGAATTACGGAGCACCAACCCTTCCGACGGCCGTGTAACGCACTTTCGAGAGACGACCTAAGAGGTTAGACCTGAGGGTACCCTTCTTATTTATTCTCATCTTTTTTTTCTTGTTGTTTATTAGAATTCCTTCGCATGAGAGTCGTTTGTTGATATATGTTGTGGTCCTTGGATGAATGGAATATGTGTTCTCTCTGGTGGTATATCGGATGGAAACCTGGAAGTAAATTCCGTAGCAGAATCCGAATGGACGGTATTGCGGTTTGCACTCGGGATACGATACCACGTATCACTTGGGAGATTCACACACTTTGTTTCATCCAATCTTGTATTCGAGCATGATTGGGTTGCTAGCATGTTATTTATCTTTTAAGCATGATTTAGTCGTTAGTATGCTATTGTTTTCTGTATGTTGCTTATTTATGCATGATGATATAGTGCGCATAGGCTAACTAGGGTGGATTAAAGGTCCTCTATTCAAGGGAAATGCCTAAAAGGCTATCTTTTCCACGATGTTTTGCCGCGCCGGACGGAGTATGTTTGATTGAATGTGAGATATGTTTAATCGAGCATAAGATGTCCTATATTATTGTTGTCTTTATTTTATATGAATGGTAACATAATGCGCATGGGCTAACTAGGGTGGATTAAAGGTCCTCTATTCGAGGGAAATGCCTGAAGGCTACCTTTACCACGATGTTTTGCCGTGCCTTTTATTATGTCATTTACCATTTGCATATCATTGCTTTATTTACGCATGCATTGCATTCTTGTGTGCATGGGCTAACTAGGGTGGATTAAAGGTCCTCTATTCGAGGGAAATGCCTAAAAGGCTACCTTTTCCATGATGTTTTGCCGCGCCGAACGAGGTGCACCCGATTGAATGTGAAATCACAAGGTCCTACATTATGGATTTGATTATCTATGTATGTGTTGCCTCGTCTATCATGCATCAAGTTTTGTCCCATTCGAACGCGTTCTCGAACATTATACGAATGCGAACCTTCTGTTTACCATTTGAACGCGTTTACGAATGCTACTCGAACGCGCATGTATTTTCTTTGTTTTATCATGCATCAGGTCTGGTCTCGTTTGAACGCGTCCTCAAACGCTATACGAACGCGAACCTTCTGTTTACCATTCGAACGCGTTTACGAACGCTACTCGAATGTTCATGCGTTTTATCATATCATACATCAGGTCTCATCCCGTTCGAACGTGTTATCAAACGATATACGAACGCGGACATTCTGTTTATCATTCGAACGCGTTATCAAACGCTACTCGAACGCTTGTATTCTATTTACCGTTCGAACGCGTTTACGAACACTACACGAATGCACACACACTGGACAGATTCCTTATCATATTTCATGCATGTTTGTTCTCCTGGTCATTCCCTTCCTCATCATATGTTTAGTTAGCTCTCTTCAATATTTATGCACTTAATTGCCTCTCTTTAATATGCATGCTTGTACAATCATTGTCCATTTGTGTTTCCATGATCATCAATGTAATGCGTCTGTGAAATTATGTGTTTATCGTTATTTCAATCAACTTTTATGCATACAAGTTTAGGCATAGGTTATATGCAAATAGGTTATAGGCAAACGTAGATACGAGCTTTGTTTCTCTGCTTATGAACTTAGAAATAGAATACCCTTGGAAATATATGTTGCTAGATTCGATTAAATTATTGCACAAATCATATCATTACAAGTGGCATAAGTAATGGATCATTTTGAACCCAACGGTTTGAGGTCTTCCCTTGCGAGGGGTGAGTGTGGCCTTAAATCATTTTCCCGATTCACACCGGGTGGCGACTCCATGTTATTTCTCCGGTTTAGTTCCCACGTGGGCTATTCCGTACTCCTAACTAGGCCGCGAGCCTAGAACAGCGTCGCCAATTTCTGTGTCCTATAACTATTGCTTTGTTGAAATTATGAGCCAAAGGTTGGCTATAAATAAAATCTCTCATTTGAGAGAAAAACCATCCCAAAAATATTAAAACTTCATGTAAAGAAAGCTTTGAGAGTGTTAGAAGTGATATTTGTTTTAAAGAGTTTAAACACTTGTTGATGAGCGGAAAATATATCATATTTTACCGCCCATTTGACCTAATATTTTGTATGGTTTCTCAGGTTTGATGAACATTTTGATGTGTTTTTATGTGTTTGCAAATAAATAAAGATTTAGGACTCAATGAAATCAAATCGGGGCTGAAATGATGAAAAATGGGCAAAAATTGAATTCACTGCTCACGCGTCACGACGCACATACCTCTTTGCATCGCGACCGCCTCCATTATGAAGCATGCCGACAGTTACTGTTTACGCGTCGCGACGTAGAGCATCTACGCGTCGCGACTTGCGGTGCTCTGCGGACACGTGTCATGATTTCAGAAGAACGCGTTTACACGTCAACGCGTCGCGACGCAGACTACCATACGCGTCGCGAAGCCGGTCCAGATTTTTTGCCTATAAATTGAATTCGATTTCATTTAGAATTTTCATACTTTCCTTTAGGTTCTGTATAAGGATCTAAAGACTGTATCTTGTTTGTTTATATTTTTATATTTTTAATTATGTATTTTTATTTCTAGTTATAATAATAGTTGTTTGTTTATCTTTCTTTTATGTTTATTAATTAATTTTCGCTGGGGGAAGGGTGAAGCCTTTAATATCATAATCTAGGTTAATCTCACTTAATTTATTATATGAAAATTGTAATTTAATAAAATGGATTAAAGTTGATACCGCCTTAATTGTTGGTTTTATTTATTTGACATAATGTGACACCGCCTATATGGTCGGTCTTTAAGTGACAGATGATTACCGCCTATATGGCTGGTTTGTGGACAAATAATAACATCGCCTTTATGGCTGGTTTGACTTAATTGGGTAATACAGACAAATTCTATATTATAATAAGTGAGATTCCTGGGTTTGAAATATTAAAGGTGGATCCCCTAACCCCAGCACTTTATTTTTATTCTAGGGAAGTGATGAAACACAATATTCTCATGCTTAATAATTGATTTAATTATTTATTGGGTAATACTTTAGTTTGTTTATTGAATCTTAAGCTTAATGCTTCTTGTTGCCTGATCACCAATAGGATTGATGTAGTAAACTTAAAATGAACTTGGAAAAGGGATTTTAGGTTTCAGCCTTAGATTCAATAGCTCACGATCTCCCTTAAGGATAGATAACCCTTAATATATTTCCTTACAGGATGGGAATATACTTGTCGGGCAGGGGTAGTCACAATTGAAACTTGAACTTAATGAATTCAGATAACTTGGTTAACATATGAATATGATTAATTGGGTTATTTTGGGT
Organism: Zanthoxylum bungeanum; assembly: GCA_019454045.1. NCBI lineage: Eukaryota > Viridiplantae > Streptophyta > Magnoliopsida > Sapindales > Rutaceae > Zanthoxylum > Zanthoxylum bungeanum. The sequence goes on along the minus strand of SKCR01039037.1, from coordinate 44,156 downwards.
GTTTGCATCTGACCATCGGAATAAGCTTTTGCATATCTTCATGTTCCAGGTTAGCAAACTTAGCAAACTGATTTATTGAACATATATAAGAGAATCAATTCATCATTCGAATAATATTATGTGGAATCATAACCCTAGATGTTTGTGTCTTTTTTTTTTATTTTCCTTAGTATTTTCTTTTGTATTTTTATTTATTTATTTAGCAAATCCACATTCAACCAACCAATCAAGCAATCATTCTCTTCTCCTTTTAATTAGATACATGTAAATAAATAGAATCAATAATTAATAACAACAATAGAAATTAAGTTCTCGTGGGATCGATATTTTTATACTACTTGAGCGATATGTGCGTTTGCGTTACGTGTGTGTTTACCACCGAACAAGTTTTTGGCGCCGTTGTCGGGGACTTATTTTTCTTACGTTATTAATTTTGAAGCTACTTATTTTACTTGTATCTAATTTTCTTTATTTTTATATGTAATTTTTATTTCTTTATTTTATATTTTAGGTGGTTGAAAATGGATCTCTAATGGGTAATAAAAGAATTACGAGCTTTACGAGGTGAAGATACACCTCAAATCAAGGAGCAACGGTCCGATTTTTTGAGGCATGTTGTCCAGCCCAACAATTATCCTTGGATATGAGAGCCATTCAACACAACATTTGCTCAACAGAACGAAATGGGGAGATGTGATATATATGATGGTTAACCACCCGAGCATAAACCACTACTACAATTCAGGGTGGCAGAACTATCAAAGACCTTCATATAATGAACCACCATATTTCACTGAACCATATTTTCTATCTTATCCACCATCAACCTACGATCTTTAAGGACCAGAACCATCAGAGGGAAGACAGTTGATAAACAGGCTCGAGAAATGGGAATCTGAACAGGATGCAACGTTTCTGGATCACATAAGAACCTTACAGAGGCTGAAAAATGAATTGAGACAAATAATCAACAACCAGAACTACATACCTCACGAAACAAATTTAAATGAAACTGACGAAGCCTTCGAGTACCAAGCATTTCACGATGACACATTAACAGAGGAAGAGGCTGAGTAATATCAGGAGCCAGAGGTATCAGTTCAGGAGCCCGAGCCAGTAGAATCTCAATTTTATTTTTATTATTCATCAGACTCTGACGAGGAACAAGAAGTAGAGCTGTTTGTACCAACTACCAGTGAGGATGAAACTCTGTATCCTCAAAATGAAGATCTTGGAACATGCATTGCACTGATGTTTGAAGAAGAGCTACTTAAGCCATTCATACCAACCACATAGGACAAAAGCCTACAATCAGACACATCTTTACATCCTCAGGTTGACACATATGGACATGTATTTCACAGATGACAGATGAAAAGTTGAACAAAGAAATCCTAAAATACATCTGTGAAGAAAAGATAGAGAAAGAAACAGAATAATTGGAGGAGCAAGTGTCTAACCATATTGAAGATCTCATGCATTCAGGAGAAACATCACTGTTTTGGGGAGTACAAATCAAAGATATCGCCCAGAAGCTTGACATAATGGAAATCCCATTCCAAGTCAAGCACCATACGAGACCTCCTGATTTTCCTTCTTTTCTTTTAGGAACCACTGGAGCGACAAACATTAAAAAGGTGGCACGAGCACTGAATGAGACAAAATTCTTTTTGCCACTTTACTATTGGAATAGACCATTCAAAAGCAACGCACATGGAATTGTCTTTAATCGGACGTCCAAAACCACTCTAAAGCCTCCTTGACAGATGGACTTCAATCACGTCTGGCTAAAGACGTAAAATTTAGCGCTAGCAGGGAGGCAACCCATGTAATTTCTATTGTTGTTGTAATTTCTGTTTTCGTATTTTTGTGTACACATGTTATAGAAATTTTTAATTTTGTGTGTTAGTTTTGCAGGGAAAAACACAAACGAAGCATTTGAAGCAGAGCAAGCCAGTAAAATTCGGGATATCACAGAATAAAATTTGACAAAATCGCGAGGATAAAAATTCAATCCAGTAAAGACGACGGAGTAAGGAGTCAACTCTTGATACGCGTCCCAGTGGATTTATTCGTCAAATGACTCGATTTTGTCTAAAAAAAAATCAAAAAATCAAACAAAAAATCGAAAAAAACTTGCGTCGCGACTCAACCTAGCCATGTCGTGACACATAAGAGGCAGAATGTGTCCCTCGGTTAAGCCTTACGAGTCACGACGTAATATCCCCGCGATGCGACGCAAACCAGACAAAAGGTGGCACTCCCATAAGCCTTTGGCGTCGCGATGCAACATCCCTATCACGTCGCGACGCGCCAACCAAATACGAGAAACCCATATTTTAGGGCTACGTGTTGCGACGTAAATTTTTTCTGAGTCACGATGCACTCACGATTTTGGCCTTAAAACAGCTCCCCACACCATTTTTTCTTCATTTCTTTTTCTTCTCTCTCGTTTTCTCACTAAATCATCTAATTCTCTCCCAATTTTTTCCCTTCTCTCTCACCCACTCTCACCAAACCAACCCAAATCTCTCACAAAAACACCCAAACACAAAACCCAACCCTTAATCTCGTGGATTTGAGACGAACAACTCTCCATTTGCGTAGAAGGTTCGGTTTCAAGGGTTCACCCGCACAAAATTGGGTAATTTCTTTCCTATTCGCTTCTTTCTTATCATTATTTAATTTTTCTGAATTTTTAATTTAAAAATTTTAGGTTTTTAGTTTTGACTGTAGTTTGTGGTTGTCGACTGTTGTTTGTGGCTTTGGTTGAAAAAACTCGTAGATTTGGGGGCGAAGGTTGTGTTTGTGTTGTGTGATTTGTGAAATTCGAAATGTTAGTTTAGGTTAATTTTGGCAAATCTTAAATATTTAGGGGAAACTATGTCCGATTTTTTTTTTAAATCCCATGGCACCAAAACGAGCCCGTAGCAAAGCGGCCGCTGAACCATCTTACAATAATGAAAAATTCATGTCTGCAGCTGCTGAGAAACGCTACGAGAGAAGTGTGGGACAAAAAGTCCCCATCATCGAACGGGGTTTTGAGATTAACCCGGGGTAATTCCCCTAGATTTATTCTATGATTGCCCAAAGACACTGGCATAAGCTTTGCCAGCAGCCTACCCCTACCTGCATTCCCATGGTAAGAGAATTTTACGTGAATGGTTACGAGCATATAACGTACCAGGTATTAGTGAGAGGCCAAATGGTGGTATTTGATCAGTCTACGATCAATAGATTTTATAGACTGTCAGATATAGAGGAGGACGATTACACTGAAACAATCGAGCACCACGACGTAGAGACTATCACTAGAACTCTATGCATCCCCAATGCTGTATGGGATATTAACAATAATGAGGAACATGTTAAAATGAGTTCTAGGTTTCTAAAGCCTAATGCCCGAGTTTGGTTCCATTTTTTGACCCGAACCTCTTACCTGGTACCCACATTACAAATGTCACCAAAGAGCGGATGATTCTGCTTTACTCGTTAGTTGAAGGACATTCAATAGATATAAGTGGGCTGATTTCAAGTAATATAGTTCGGGCAGCTCACTCTGCACAGACTGGACTGCTATATTGCAGTCTGATTAGGGATGGCAAAATTCGGATCGGGACCCGGGTCCGGATCCGAAAGAGTTTTTGTTACCCCGGGTCCGGTTCCGGACCCGAGTAAATATTCCCGGGTCTACCCGGTCCGGAACCGGTTATCCGGATTGCTTTTTTTTTAATTTTTTAATTTTTTTTAATTTTTAATTGTATTATTTTATATTTCTATTTGTATTTTGTCAATTTTATTAGTTTTATTTCAATTTTTTTTTTTTTTTTTATTATATTCTATTATATATATACACACACACATAATATTTTATATTTTTTTTATTATAATCTAATTTATTTTTTATTTTTTTCCGGACCCGGGTCTACCCGGTCCGGACCCGGAATCACCCGGGTCTTAATTTTAATGACCCGGGTCCAGATTTTTTTAATTCCAGACCCGGGCCGGGTCCGGCTCTTGTTGCCATCTCTAAGTCTGATAACTAAACTCTGGTCTCCAAAATACAAATATCACGTTCATTTTTCTAATTATGCATTCAAAAAATATTATTTCACCTACATAATCAATAAAAATCACAATAAAAATATATAAAACATAAATTTAATTATTATTTCACAAATATACTAAATTAAAGGGATTAATGAAACTAAAAGTATAAAATGATTAATTTTCTTTTTAATAAATATATATATTTTTTAATGTTAATATATCCATATAAATAAAATCCAATATGATATTTGCCATCCCTACTTAATATATTCTCTTTTCCTTTCATTTCCAAAAAATTGTGGGCCGAGCCCACTCGGTAATGTACTTCACCATCACAACGTTGACGAAACCCAACCAACAAGTTGACTGTATTTTGGTTGACACCAAGAAAAGTTACACGCAAAGGAGTACATTAGTAGCAAAGCCAATGAAAAAGCTCCAAGAAAATTGCAGAGCGCAAACGCAACAGTGAAGCCGAAAAAAGAAAAAAGAAAAAAAAAAAAAGGACAATGGCAATTGCATCTCATCTCATCAAATTTACTTCTCTTTCTCTGAATCCTTATCGCACACTCTCTCACTTGCCCACTAGCAACCCCGGTCTTGTTACCGCCAACAATTACGAGCTCAGCTCAAGAACGAGCTTCAGCGTCGATGGGACACGAAGAAGGTACGGTGCCGTTTCTGTTCAAGCCATGGCTTCTTCTTTCGGAGCTAGGCTCGAGGAAAGCGTTAAAAAGACAGTTTCTGACAACCCAGTTGTTGTTTACTCCAAGTCCTGGTGCTCGTATGTGGAATTTCCTCATCACCCTTAATCTTTTTTAGTTATTTTTTTTATGGCTTGCTGTTTTGATGTTCGTTTTTTTGTGTTGCAGGTATTCGTCTGAGGTGAAATCGTTGTTCCAGAAACTTGGCGCGGAGCCATTCGTTATTGAATTAGACGAAATGGGTTTGTGACTCTGGTTCTTAACAACTGTTTGTATGAGAGTACTGATCAGATGACTAATAATACTGTTCATATGCACTGGTTAATTGTGTTTGATGTCCCGAATTCGTGATCTTGGCATTCAAATTAAAGCGTAGAACAGAACATTATTATGCATAGAAATGTTAGGGTGACAGCCTTGATTTGCATCCAATTTTATATAATTACATGATGTTTTGACGAATCTTTGAAAAACGAAAGTTACATTGCACTTTGGGATAATCCTTTCTTTCGTTTTGAGGACGGTGGAGTTTCAGTTATCTTGCTATTAAATATTAATATCGAATTGTTTCCACTAAATGGAATATGAGCATTTTACATGAACTATCACACGCTGTTCGTCTTATTTAGATCAATTAAACATCAAGTCCTTTCTTGTCTTTCAGGTCCCCAAGGCCCCCAACTGCAGAAGGTTCTAGAAAGGCTAACCGGACAGCACACTGTCCCAAATGTTTTCATTGGTAAGTTGTGTTTTCTAGAATGCTCATCATCAACCCTAATCTATCTGATATATACTTTGCTAGAAATAATGATTATTAATCAATTTTTAACTCTCTGGTACAATACATATGTTTAGATCACATGCATCACCATTCATCTGATCCAGCTGCCAGTTTATGATTTTCTTTTAAGACTATCCATGGGGTGTGTTGTTGTCCAGACTCCAGACTTGAAAGATATCATCATCATCATCACATAACTTATAACTAGGACGTTATTAACAGACTTGTGTTTTTTTATGGCCTTCCTTTTCTCATTTACTTGGTTCTACATGGCTTTATGCAACCAATTATAGCACATTTTTTCGTGATTGGAATGCCGATTGAGGTGGATGTAGATGTTCATTTACATTTGACTTTTAAAGTGAAATCTCTGAGAGTTGGCAGTGGAAATTTAGACAAACCAAAAGACATGCTTATAGACTCAGGTGTACAGCTATTTGATCTCTTACTGGAACCAGAATTATGATTGATAGTACACTAATGACAATAGTTGACACACTCTAAAAATTTGCTTAAAGTAATTGAATGGCAGAGTAGAGGTGCAATCAAGCCAAATTGAGCCGAGTCTTGGCTGTTCGAGCTCGGCATGATAAGCACTAGCTCGAGCTTGAATCGAGCTTTATATGTGTTGTTCGAGCTTGGCTCGTTAAGAAGATATTGAGATCGAGCTCCACTCGAACTCGATTACCGAACGAGTCGAGCTAGACTTGAACTTGAATTGTAAAAATTCAATTTTTGGTTTATTTATTATTTATTTCAAATTTTAAAAAAATTCCCTACAAAATTGTTTGTGACACACACACATTTATTATAATATCGAGTCAAGTTGTGTATATACGATCCGAATCGAGTCTATTTTGAATAGTATTTGTTAGTCAAAAACGAGCCTAGTCAAGCTTTTGCGAGTCGGTCTCGTTTAATAATTTAGCTATTATTTTTCTGTCTAGGCGGGAGCAATGATTTAAAAGTGATACTTTTATGTTGTTCAATAAAGATTCTTTTTTTCAAACTGACACTAAATCTCCACCCACCGGAACAAACAAATGATCAATTCTTTTGGAAATAATTTCACTCTTACATTATTTGACTCTTTTGTCTACGCATTCAACTGTTTGGTATGAATAAAATGCTCTAATTCTTTGTTACTTTTCCTGACCAGGGGGTAAACACATTGGCGGTTGTACAGGTACACCATACATACAAGTTTCTCTTTTTGAACTGTTAATTATGGCAACAGAAATTCCTTTGCTGAGAGTTTTTCCCCTTTCTCCGTGCAACTATATTTATACTGTTATTATTCATAGAATGATTCCTGTTTTTTTGAACTGTCATTTACATAATTTCTGGTGTACTATACACTTTTACATTATGCAGATACAGTGAAGCTATATCGGAAAGGAGAACTTGAATCATTGCTGTCAGAAGCTACTGCTAAAAGTGCAGAGAACTAGCTGCATTAGCAGGTACTTATTTGAAGGATCTCACTTACCAAGCTAGAGATTCATCTCATTGATTGAAATGCACTTTCACAAGTTTCTGAATTTTATGTAGTTCTCCAATCAAATTGTATACTCAATCTTATAAATATGAACCTAATTTATTTCTTATCTGAATTGAAACACAAGAAATCTGGCTGTAGATGAAGACTGTGGAGGTTAAGAGCTGCATCTGATATACTGTTGAAAGTAGTCAATCATGTTCAATTAATTGAATGTGTATTTTCTCGAGCGATAATATGAAGGCTTTTGGAGTTAAAGAGATGGCATTACACTCTACTGATTATTAAATGCTATTGATCTAATGTATATGGCTTGCTTTTCTTCGGCAGTATTTTTCTCTTCCTCGTTTTGAGTATTCTGAACTTCTCCCCTTGTTTTGGTTATTCTGAACTTCTTCCTGTCAAGTAATCTGGCATGAATTCGAAAGGAACTTTGATTTCAATTTAGAACAGATAGGAAAAAGAAATATGCTTTTGAGTTCAACTGAAGCATGGATATGCATATTCATTTTACAATAGCTGCTTTATCTCTTATTATATTCCAGAATAACAGTGGACTCAGCGATTGTTTTCTCCTCATGAACAAGCACATGCACTTTATTTATGAACTGGGTTGTACTTTAAAGGCATGTCACTCTTGTTGAGCAAATTCTCTTCTACATATTCCTACTTGATGCCCTTAAGTTCCTGAGCCCATATGACTCTGTAAACAAATGGACTTGGCCAAGCTCCTGTTAGCTTCACTTGTTCCATTTTGCGTGCGATTCAAATTTACTGGGCTGGGCGAATTTGCATTTGATTTTTATAATTATAGCATACAGCTTTTGTACTATCTCCTGTTGATGTCCCAAATCAACACGGTTTTTAAAGGGGCCATTACGAGGCAGACATAATATTGCGAAGATATATAGTTTCTTAATGAGGATTAAAGAAATCAAAACAATCTTTTTTTTTTTTAATCAAAATTACGTCGTTTTGATGATAATTTTGCTGTTCTAGTTTACTTATGTTTTTCCTATTACGAAACCATCAGTTCACTTATAAATAAAATGAAGGAGAAGTACTTATATAAGCGTGCATTCTAACTCAGTCTATTGATCAATTACTTTCTGTGATTTAGTAAAGAAATAGGTCATATATATATATATATATATATATATATATATATATATTTCACAACATTAAAATGGTGGAACACATTACTTTTCCACTATGTGAATTGTTCTGCTAAATGAAAGAGAGTGATTGGTAGGACATATCACTTCAGACTGAGTTGCTGGATTTTGTTAAAATATAAATTAAGTATTTGACCACCAAGTATAAAAAATCAGGTTTAAAGAATCTCAAATTCTATTTTTTTTTTTTTTTAAAAAAAACAAAACAAAAAACAATATGATTTATTGCCCTATTATATATCCACACTTTATAGTGGGATAAATGATGTGTGGCATGGGGGATGCTTATACGGCTCACACACACATGGCTTGGCGCTTTTGACAATAAATCACTTAGCAATTACATTTCAGAATTTTTTATTTTTCAATCATTCTTTAATTTACCAGAAAAAGTGTTATATTATTTTCTTTACGAATTCTTCTTTGTTTGCTTAGTGCATATTGAAGTGTTCAACTGAATCAATCATTTTTCGGTGGTTTTTCATGTTTTGCCACTACCATTGTCAAAGATTATAGTCATCATTTTTATAGTTTGGTACAACACCAAACTATCTTCTAAATTATCTTTAGATGAGTTTATTTTTTTGTTGACTTTTCAGTCATGTATTTTTGTTGGGGTGGATGTGGGACTTCTAAAGTCAGATCAGTGTCCCGTACAGTAAAAGTGGGTCTAATCCGTGGATATCAAGCATATGGCCATATGTGTATTTTTAAATATCTTAATGAAATATCATATTCAATTACGAGTGTTTAGGGAAAAATCGGGGATAAAACGGAGTTCGGAAAAATCAAAATGGGAAAAATCGAGTCTTGCGCACAGCAAGCAACACTGATGTGCGATGAAGTAAATTTTTTTAATTATTATTTTAAGAACCTTAAACATCTTTTAAAATCATCCAAAATAATTTTAATTTCAAAACCAACATCAACACATGCTATAAAACAAACGAACATATATATATATATATATGCATTTGTTTGAATCAAAATACAAACCAATAATGAAATTACTCATGAACAATTCTAGGTCATCCAAATGTGGTCAAATGATTCTAGAATAACAGTCATAACTCCAAGCTATCAACTAGAGTTCCAAACTCTAATTTTATATATATGTCCAACATAAACATTTTGACTCAATCACAAGCAAATTGTGCTTATACTTCCAAAGCATCTGTACACAATTAATTAGCATAATTTCAACATCAAGCTATGTTATTATGTATAATACATAATTCATCACTATATGTCTAACTGATGATAACTTACTAATCAAAACATAGATTTGGAGAAGATCAAACTTATCTAGCAAGCTTGATTCCAAGATCCAATCTTCTTCTCATTGTTGAAATGTTATGGAGAACTTTCAAAGCTAACAAGTTTGGTTCCAAGATCCAATCTTCTTCTCTTTATTGTTGTAGAGAATTCACAAAGCTAGCAAGCTTGGTTTAAAGATCCAATCTTCTTCTCTTTTTTGATAAATTATAGAGAACTTTCAAAGCTTCTCTCAACACTTTTTTTGTACTTAGGCTAATATCTTTAATTCTTGCTTGTTTTTAGATTTCTCAATCTTGATTAAAACCTTGCTCAAGCTTGCTTTTTATAACAAAAATTAGATAATTTTTAATTAATAAAATTCTTAACCAAATATTAGGTAGGCTTAATCAAATATGTATAATAAGATGTGACTAATCACATTTGTCTACCACTTTGATTTAATCCAATTAAATCAAGATAAATTTTAACAGATTAATTCAATATCTACCAGTTTGATTTAATCTAATTAAATCAAGCCAAATTATTTATTATTACATATTTGTAATTACCAAAATATCCTAATATGGTAGAGATATTGATGAAATTACGACAAAGCTCTTGTGTAATTTTATATTAATCCAATTGGGTTAAAGTAAATAATCATTATTATCTAATAATACTTAATTATCTTAGTTGATAATTACAATATTAAATATTATTTATTATCAAAAATTATCGGCTACCAAAGTGCTCAATGAGTATTGTGGGACTCTCTAAGTCCAGACATGTTCGCCATATAAGTCTAGCTTATATGTACGTAATTCGGCCACCTCCGAATTTGCGAAGAACATGAATGACCTTTCTGAACTATACAAGTCGAGGTCATCACATATGTTTAACAATCTCTCTGCCGTAGGTTATCCGAGTTGTGCTTAAGAAACATATATTACACCGTCAAGTTTCCAATGCGCACATCTCATGTCGACATGTCAACGATTCTTTACAACTAATCAGAAATCATTTCTGATATATGCAATCCACCCTAGGTGATCGGCTTTGGCCAAAGTCTTAAGAACCGTGACTTACTCACATTGATACCTAAACCCCTATTGTGATATTTTATATCGTACCGCAAGTGTAAGGTGTCAAGTTTAAGTTTTAGTAAAAGTGAGTGAAGAGTGTCGAACCCACATGGATTGTAATCAAACTCACACTAAGTACTATAATTGATAAACTTAACTTTATTTAGAAAGAAATTCAATATAAACTAAGTTAAAACTAAAAGATAAATAAATAAGATATGAGGAGAAACCAAGATACGAGAGATTCTAGAGTCTGATTTCACCTAGTTATCCCCTATGTATTTGTCATGTCATTCAATACCTATTCAGTTATATTGTTTATAAGTCAAGAATCCTAAGGTATTTCACTCTCTCTCCTGAGCAATAGTGAAAAGATTATCAATTACAGACTTCAATATCCTTATAAAAATCTAGTAATCAACAATTCATTAAGTTCTGTGATTCTTTGTTAATGACCTCAAAGGGATTATAGATTCTCCCGAACTCTACAAATCTCCTATGTTATATTCTCTAGATCCTATTCAAAATCCCTCTTTCCCGAGCTATAGATTCTAAACATTCATCATCTCAATTTGTGGCCAGCAAACAAGAAACATTAAACGCAAAAAAAAAAAAATACAAATAAACTGAAATATAACTTCATAAGACTCAAATTGACAAACAATACATAGGTTCAAGCATTGGCTACATCATCCTCTAGAATTATGGAGTTAGTTCATGACTAAAGATAAAAACAATGAAAATAGGGTCATGAACATAATGGACATCATTAGAGTTTAAAGAAAGAATCTAGATGATAAAACCCGAATTGAATCCCTTCCTCTTCGGACGACACCGTCTTCGTCTCCTCTTGTCGCTCTTCAATCATCTTTCATGGATCTCTCCAAAATATGTGTTTAGCACTATTGGCTGTTGTAGGCATTGTATTTTTGCATGTGAAACCCGATGATGAGTCTCATTTGGAGGCACTACCTTTTGAGTCACGGAAGCCGCGGGAAACGGATATCGGAAGGGGAAATTCAGAATAAACAAGGTTCACTATTTTCGTTCGTGCTGCGTTCATGTATACGTTCGAACGCCAAACAGATTACGGGCGTTCGTGTCGCGTTCGAGGAAGCGTTCGAACGGTGTCGGTAATTCTGGTTTTGCTGCTAGCCTCACACCCAAGCCCAATTAACCCACCAAAGCCCATAAAACACATCCCAATTAATAAAACACATTTAAAACACATGAGAAATTAATTAAAACTTAATTAAATTAAACATTGAATTAAATAAGATATTTAAACCATTTACCAATTAAATAAAACATAAAATATAATCATACCTAATTTAAACAAATCAAATATATTAACTTCCTAACTAAACAAAATCACATACTAAATTAAAAAGATGTCATGCCTAATTAAAATCAATCATAACCAATTAAAAATATTGTATTCCTAATCTAAACCAAATTTGTCCCCCATCAAATCCTTGCTTTCCTTGTCCAACACCAAATCAAATCCTCTCTTTAATGCCAAATCCCTTCCTTGTGAGACAAGGTGAAGCCCTAGCCATTCTATATATAAACAACACATCTCCAAGGCATTCCCCCGGTAGTGCACGCCCATCACAAAAAAATAAAGAAGAAAAGAATTTCCAACCCCTTTCCCCGTAGCTCATACACATAATATACACACAACTCACACAAATCACAAGAGAAAAGAAAATAACCCCAAGCCTTCACATTAAAAGCACCTTCACAAACCGATCAGCCCTACACGTCCATAAACCTCACAAATCTCCTCCACTCCATAACCGAAAATAGCAGCCCCCTAAGCCTCCACACATCACCGAAAAATATACCCCCAAACGGCAGCCCAAACACGATCCAAACAGCCGCTAAAGTACCCCCAAACAGCAGCCCATTTTCCCCCGAAAACAGCAGAAAAATACACTTAAAACATTCCCTAAAAACCTTAAAAACAGTAACATAAAAACTGCATTCATAATCCTTAAAATAATCACACAAGACTGCACTAAGAACCCACATAAAGACTTGGAACAGTCCGTTAAAACGTCAAACAGTGACTTGAACAGTGAGCAGCGAAACAGAGGCAGAACAGTAGCAGAACGGAGTTCAAACCGCAAGCAAAACAGCAAAGCAGTGAACCGGAGAAGTTGAGGAGCTGTACCCTTCCGACGTCCGTGAAACGCAAGCCTGAAAGTTGGCAAAAAGGTTAGACCTGAGGGTATCTTTCACACTCGTTTTTTGTACTATTTATTAAATATTGCTTGCATGATTGTCATGTTGAAATGCATGTTGTGGCCCTTGAGTAGATGAATATGCATGAATTGTGAGATGTTGTATGTTGTGGCTGTGGAATAAAATGAGAGATGTGTCAACTCTCGCGGTATATCGGATGGAAACCCGGACATAAATTTCATAGCCGATTCCAAATGGACGGTAATATGATCTGTACTCGGGACACAAATCCACGTACCGCTTGAGTAAACGGCACTCTCTTTTTGTTTGTGTGTTGCTTGGTTTATTTACTTTTCGTCATTTGAATTTTGCATGTTGCTTTTGTATACATGATTCAATCGAGCGCATGGGCTTAGTAAGTGGAATGAAAGATCCCCTATGGGGAGGGGTTAAAGCCCGTTACCACGATGCTATGCCGTGTCGGTTGATGTGTGTTCGGTTGAATGCAAGATACGTTCAATCGGACACACCAAGTTTGATGTTATCGTTTTTAATTCTTGACATGCATGATTCAATCGAGCGCATGGGCTTAGTAAGTGGAATGAAAGATCCCCTATGGGGAGGGGTTAAAGCCCTTACCACGATGCTTTGCCGCGCCGGTTGATGTGTGTTCGGTTGGATGTAAGATGTGTTCAATCGGGCATACTTAGTTGATATGATTGTCTTTATGTTTGCATGCATGATGCGATCGAGCGCATGGGCTTAGCAAGTGGAATGAAAGATCCCCTATGGGGAGGGGTTAAAGCCCTTTACCACGATGTTTTGTCGCGCCTCGCATTGTACTATTCGCCATTTATGTATTGCGTCCCATTTCATGCATCAGGTTTGTTCTCGTTCGAACGCGTTTACGAACGTAACTCAAACACGCAAGCATTTTGCCTTATCATGCATCAGGTCCTATTTCTGTTCGAACGCGTTCACGAACGCCATACGAATGCGAGTATTCTATTTCATTTCTGTTCGAACGCGTTCACAAACGCCATACGAACGTGAGCATTCTGTTTCATTTCCGTTCGAACGCGTTTACGAACGCTACTCGAACGAGAACCTTCTGTTTACCGTTCGAACGCGTATACGAACGCTGCACGAACGCCCATCTTAGCATCACATTACGACATGTCCATCTTAGCACATATTTACCCCCTTTTTTTTTACGTTATGCATTGGTATTACCTCTCTAGTTGTCTATTTCTGTTATGCGCTTAAATATCTTTTCTTAATATGCATGCTAGTAAGAATGCTATTTGTTTGCGCTTATGTGTCCACCAATGCATTCATTAACTTGTATACTTGTCGTATGATAATCCTTATGTATGCAAATTGAGACATAGATTACATGCAAATAGGGTGTATGCAAATTCGAATATGTGTTACATATAAATTTAGATGAACTTATTGATGTATGTATGTGGATTTAGAAGCATGATATTCTTAGAAATAAGTGTCACTTAAGCTTGATTAAATTATTATATAAATCCTTTCATTACAAGTGGCATAAGTAAGGGACCATTCCGAACCCAACGGTTTGAGGTCTTCCCTTGCGAGGGGTGAGTGCAGCCTTAAATCTCATTTTCCCGGTACACACCGGGTGGCGACTCCATTATTCTCCGGTTTAGTCCCCCGTGGCTACTCCGTACTCCCGACCGGGCCGCGAGCCCGGAACAGCATGCGTCGCCCAGATCCTGTGTCCCCACAGTCTGGCGACTCCACTGGGGATAAAGAATTGGCCCCGAAGTATTGTCTTGTAATGTTTGGATTCATGTTTTAATTGACCGTGTCTATAGTGGATAAAATGAGGGTTTAATCAAAGGCATTTTAAGGCTAGGTAATGGTTTGGTGTCTTCCTTCATTCACTACCTTTCTAGAAGGAAAAGCTGTGAAGGCACCTATATAGCCATCTACTCGTAGCCTATTGTGATGGACTAATTTGGAGGACTCGTTGTTTATTCCTGACACCAAGCGATAAGAGCCTAAGAGGCTTGGGTATTTAAGTGAGCCTCGCTCCACCTTCCCTCTGGGGAATCTACAACGGGAAATCCATTTGACAGTCAGTCACACACCATAGCTCATTGGCACGTACCTTAGTGTATAAAAAAGGGTGCGCTCACTTGGTCGCTCGAACCCTTGATTGGGGAGACCTAGTTGTGGGCCATCCGTCGCCGATGAGAGCCTTTGTCTACACTCTTGTGAACCCACCCATAGACCAGGGTTGTATGGTTAAAGTAACAATTATTTCCTTGAGTATGTGCTTGTGGACCATCCTCATTTGGATGCAGTTGGACCATTGTCAGAAATGCGTACTTGCTGGGCCATTTAAACTGGGGCGAGTTCGTACCTTATGACCATTGGGCCCAAAGCCTCTGAAATGTTGATGGGCCATTCTGTAGAAATTATTGTTGTATGTTTGCATTATCTTTCTTTGTGCTTGTGTTCGGAACATTACCATTTGGATTTAGTTGGGCTCCTTGCCATGAGATGTGAACTCGTTGGGCCATTTAAACTGGGACGAGTTCACTCTTATGACAGTTAGCCCAAAAACTTCTAAAATGATGATGAGCCGATTTGTGTGAAAATTTTAATGAGTTGATATATTTCTTGTATCGCATGCATATCATGCATCACATGCACCTCATGCATACATGCACCATGTTAACCCCATTTTGTCTTAAAGGCCATCATAGATACCCGTTGGTTAGGGAAGAGGGCAGACTTGTCAAAAGATCGAGCAGCCACCAAGAGTACTGGCAGAAGACCTAGCCCAATGGGATAGGAAACTCAATCATGCATGCATGCATACACGCAACATATTTTGCATTCTTTTTTGTGTTTGTTTTGCTTTGTATTCACAGGTTTGAAGAAGAAAAAGAAAAGCGGCAAAGACAAGCCAATCAGAAGCAGCGACAGTACAGTCCGTTTCAGAAATGAATCAGTCTTGGGGATGAGTCCAAGGGTTGAGGCCCATATCAGTCAGTTTCGGGGATGAGTCCCAGGGTTTAGGCCCATATCAGTTTCAGTCTTGGGGATGAGTCCCAGGGGCGAGGCCCATATTAGTATCAGTTTGGGGCGAGGCCCACATCACCCTGGGGGTGAGGCCCACATCGTAATCAGCATCAGTTTCTGCCGGGTATGGCATTCTGGGGGCGAGGCCCACATCAGTTCAGTATCAATTCTGCCGGGTATGGCATTCTGGGGGCGAGGCCCACATTGGTTCAGTATTAGTTCTGCCGAGTATAGTACTCTGGGGGCGGGGCCCACATCATTATCAGTAACGGTTTGGAAATTGACCACTCTCATATCAGTAATGGTTCGGAAATGGACCATCATCTCATCACTTGCCGAAAATGGCACTCTAAAAATGGAGCAACGGTTCGGAAATGGACCATTATCACATCTCGCCGAAAATGGCACTCCGAAAATGGAGCACGGTTCGAAATGGACCATCATCTCATCTCGCCGAAAATGGCACTCTAAAAATGGAGCAACGGTTCGGAAATGGACCATTATCACATCTCGCCGAAAATGGCACTCTGAAAATGGAGCACGGTTCGAAATGGACCATCATCTCATCTCGCCAAAAATGGCACTCCGAAAATGGAGCACGGTTCGGAAATGGACCATTATCATATCTCGCCGAAAAGGGCACTCCGAAAATGGAGCATGGCTCGAAAATGGACTACTTTCACATCTTGCCGAAAGTGGCACTCCAAAAATGGAGCACGGTTCAGAAGTGGACCAAGGAAGGCCTAACCCATCGGAATATGATACATATACATGCATACATATCACATACATGCAATGTTTGTTTTGTGTTCACAGGTTTTTAGCGGCAAAGACCATCTCATCAAATAACGGTTCAAAAATGAGCCACATTCTCGCACAGCACGGTTCGGAAATGGACCGCTACCACAACAGATGCTGAAAATGACGCCCCAAAATGGAGCACTCACAACAGACGCCGAAAATGGCACTCCAAAATGGAGCACTCACAACAGATGCCGAAAATGGCGCTCCAAAATGGAGCACACACAGCAAAGGCCGAAAATGGTGTTCCAAAATGGAACTCACACAGCAAATGCCGGAAATGGCGCTCCAAAATGGAGCACACACACAAAAGATGCCAAAAATGGCGCTCTAAAAATGGAGCACGGTTCGGGAATGAACCAGGGGGTCGCAGCACCTCACCACCAAATCAACTCAACTCAACACATGGTAAGTCAAGTGACAGCTAGCGAGCCAGGTAAATAGAAATGCATTGCATAACTTTGATAGGATTGTTCAAAGTCACACACTGCACAAGTCCCATCAAAGTGGGGGCGACTGTAGGCATTGTATTTTTGCATGTGAAACCCGATGATAAGTCTCATTTGGAGGCACTACCTTTTGAGTCACGGAAGCCGCGGGAAACGGATATCGGAAGGGGAAATTCAGAATAAACAAGGTTCACTATTTTCGTTCGTGCTGCGTTCATGTATACGTTCGAACGCCAAACAGATTACGGGCGTTCGTGTCGCGTTCGAGGAAGCGTTCGAACGGTGTCGGTAATTCTGGTTTTGCTGCTAGCCTCACACCCAAGCCCAATTAACCCACCAAAGCCCATAAAACACATCCCAATTAATAAAACACATTTAAAACACATGAGAAATTAAATTAAAACTTAATTAAATTAAACATTGAATTAAATAAGATATTTAAACCATTTACCAATTAAATAAAACATAAAATATAATCATACCTAATTTAAACAAATCAAATATATTAACTTCCTAACTAAACAAAATCACATACTAAATTAAAAAGATGTCATGCCTAATTAAAATCAATCATAACCAATTAAAAATATTGTATTCCTAATCTAAACCAAATTTGTCCCCCATCAAATCCCTTGCTTTCCTTGTCCAACACCAAATCAAATCCTCCCTTTAATGCCAAATCTCTTCCTTGTGAGACAAGGTGAAGCCCTAGCCATTCTATATATAAACAACACCTCTCCAAGGCATTCCCCTCCGGTAGTGCACGCCCATCACAAAAAAATAAAGAAGAAAAGAATTTCCAACCCCTTTCCCCGTAGCTCATACACATAATATACACACAACTCACACAAATCACAAGAGAAAAGAAAATAACCCCAAGCCTTCACATTAAAAGCACATTCACAAACCGATCAGCCCTACACGTCCATAAACCTCACAAATCTCCTCCACTCCATAACCGAAAATAGCAGCCCCCTAAGCCACCACACATCACCGAAAAATATACCCCCAAACGGCAGCCAAACACGCTCCAAACAGCCGCTAAAGTACCCCCAAACAGCAGCCCATTTTCCCCTGAAAACAGCAGTAAAATACACTTAAAACATTCCCAAAACCTTAAAAATAGTAACATAAAAACTGCATTCATAATCCTTAAAATAATCACACAAGACTGCACTAAGAACCCACACAAAGACTTGGAACAGTCCGTTAAAACGTCAAACAGTGACCTGAACAGTGAGCAGCGAAACAGAGGCCGAACAGTAGCAGAACGGAGTTCAAACCGCAAGCAAAACAGCAAAGCAGTGAGCCAGGACGCTAAACCAGTGAACCGGAGAAGTTGAGGAGCTGTACCCTTCCGACGTCCGTGAAACGCAAGCCTGAAAGTTGGCAAAAAGGTTAGACCTGAGGGTATCTTTCACACTCGTTTTTTGTACTATTTATTAAATATTGCTTGCATGATTGTCATGTTGAAATGCATGTTGTGGCCCTTGAGTAGATGAATATGCATGAATTGTGAGATGTTGTATGTTGTGGCTGTGGAATAAAATGAGAGATGTGTCAACTCTCGCGGTATATCGGATGGAAACCCGGACATAAATTTCATAGCCGATTCCAAATGGACGGTAATATGATCTGTACTCGGGACACAAATCCACGTACCGCTTGAGTAAACGGCACTCTCTTTTTGTTTGTGTTGCTTTGGTTTATTTACTTTTCGTCATTTGAATTTTGCATGTTGCTTTTGTATACATGATTCAATCGAGCGCATGGGCTTAGTAAGTGGAATGAAAGATCCCCTATGGGGAGGGGTTAAAGCCCGTTACCACGATGCTATGCCGTGTCGGTTGATGTGTGTTCGGTTGAATGCAAGATACGTTCAATCGGACACACCAAGTTTGATGTTATCGTTTTTAATTCTTGACATGCATGATTCAATCGAGCGCATGGGCTTAGTAAGTGGAATGAAATATCCCCTATGGGGAGGGGTTAAAGCCCTTTACCACGATGCTTTGTCGTGCCGGTTGATGTGTGTTTGGTGGATGTAAGATGTGTTCAATCGGGCATATTTAGTTTGATATGATTGTCTTTATGTTTGCATGCATGATTTGATCGAGCGCATGGGCTTAGCAAGTGGAATGAAAGATCCCCTATGGGGAGGGGTTAAAGCCCTTTACCACGATGTTTTGCCGCTCCTCGCATTGTATTTTTCGCCATTTATGTATTGTTTCCCATTTCATGCATCAAGTCTGTTCTCGTTCGAACGCGTTTACGAACACAACTCGAACGCGCAAGCATTTTGCCTTATCATGCATCAGGTCCCATTTCTGTTCGAACGCGTTCACGAACGCCATACGAACGCGAGTATTCTGTTTCATTTCTGTTCGAACGCGTTCACAAACGCCATACGAACGTTAGCATTCTGTTTCATTTCCGTTCGAACGCGTTTACGAACGCTACTCGAACGAGAACCTTCTGTTTACCGTTCGAACGCGTATACGAACGCTGCACGAACGCCCACGATAAACAGATCCTCTTGCATCACATTATGACATGTCCATCTTAGCACATAGTTACCCCCTTTTTTTACGTTATGCATTGGTATTACCTCTCTAGTTGTCTATTTCTGTTATGCGCTTAAATATCTTTTCTTAATATGCATGCTAGTAAGAATGCTATTTGCTTGCGCTTCTGTGTCCACCAATGCGTTCATTAACTTGTATACTTGCCGTATGATAATCCTTATGTATGCAAATTGAGACATAGATTACATGCAAATAGGGTGTATGCAAATTCGAATATGTGTTACATATAAATTTAGATGAACTTGTTGATGTATGTATGTGGATTTAGAAGCATGATATTCTTAGAAATAAGTGTCACTTAAGCCTGATTAAATTATTATATAAATCCTTTCATTACAAGTGGCATAAGAAAGGGACCATTCCGAACCCAACGGTTTGAGGTCTTCCCTTGCGAGGGGTGAGTGCGGCCTTAAATCTCATTTTCCCGGTACACACCGGGTGGCGACTCCATTATTCTCCGGTTTAGTCCCCCGTGGCTACTCCGTACTCTAGACCGGGCCGCGAGCCCGGAATAGCATGCGTCGCCCAGATCCTGTGTCCCCACAGCTGTGTATTTTTCTCATTCTTTAGGGTTTTGGATGAGCTTATGTATTTATAAGAAAGTATTGGAGTCCTTGTGCATGTAAAACCCTAAAAATTGATGTTTCTGCGAGTCTGCGCAGCGCCGCATCGTCAAACTCTTGGCATTTTTGTATGAGATGCTGAAGGGGCACCGTAACGCCACTTTAGGGCGTCGCGGCGCCATGTACAAATTCTGGCTTGCCGATTTCTGTGTTTTTTGCTTTCCCGTGTGCTTCCGATGCGTCCGTAGGGTCCCAAAACAAGTCAAATTGCCCCAAGATCCATGTTCCAATGCTTCATACAAATAAGACATAAAATAAACTACAAAATACATTAAATGGCACGAAATCTAACAAAATAGTAAGCTAAGAATGCATAAATAAGTGAGTATAAATCGTACTTATCAACCCCTTATGGTACACATATGGGCCGACATATCTTATCTTGATAAGTACTTTATTAACGAGTTTATCGGTCCATACCCAACGAACATGTAGCGGTCAGACCATGAAATGTCTCTGATATGGCTTCTAAATGTGGAAGATCACACAAAAAATAAATGTTATCCTATAGTCAAATGATCACATATGCTACTCGACTCGAAGAGATTCCTATTGACTTAATCATTGGGTGGTTGGTTGGCCATATATGTCATATATAGGAGATTCATATTGACTTAAGATCACTTCGTACGTTTGTGGACCGATGAATGTAAAAGCCCGAGGTGGTTATGAATACTTCGTCACTTTTATTGACGATTATTCAAGATATGGATTTGTTTACCTAATGCAGCATAAGTCAAATACTTTTGAAAAGTTCAAAGAGTATTGTGCTGAGGTTGAGAACCAACTAGGTAAAACCATCAAAACTCTATGATCGGATCGTGAAGGAGAATACATTGACATAGATTTCGAGGAATTCTTAGTTGAGCATGGAATAGTTTCACAGCTCACAATACTTGGAACATTACAGTAAAATGGTGTTGCAGAAATGAGAAACCGGACCCTACTAGACATGATGAGATCAATGTTTAGTTACAGCATACTACCTAATTTATTCTGGGGGTATGCATTGCTAAATGCAATGTATATCTGAATGTAGTTCCATCTAAGTCTGTTCATAAGACTCTCTTAGAGTTGTGGAATGGTCGTAAAGCTAGTTTACAATATTTCCACATATGGGGGTGTCCATCACATGTGCTGAATAACAAAAATAAAAAGTTGGAGCCACATTCACATGTGTTCTATTTGTAGGCTATCCTAAGGAAACTAGAGGTGAATTCTTTTATAGTACAGAAGATAACAAAGTATTTGTGTCGACAGATGCTATATTTCTTGAAGAGGACTATATGAGATAGTTCAAACCTCAAAGTAAAATGTTACTTGAGGAGTTACTTATTGGTACGACATGTACACCATTGTCAACTGTTGCACCTTCAACATCTGAGCGTCAGATGCAAGTTTATCAGAATAATCGACCACATAGACGTAGTATAAGGGTTGTATGACAACCTAACACTATCTAGGAAATGGAGAGGCACAAGTTGTTGCTTCAAGTGATGGTGTAGATGATCCATTGACCTATCGTAGTGCAATGAATGATTCTAATAAAGAGGAATGACTCAAAGCCATGAACCTCAAGATGTGGTCTAGGTACTTTAACTCAGTCTGGGAACTTGTAGATCAACCTGATGGAGTAAACCTATAGGTTGCAAGTGGATCTAAAGATAAAAAATAGGAGTAGATGAGAAGGTACAGACCTTCAAGGCTAGGCTAGTGGCCAATGGTTATACCCAGAAAGAGAGAGTCGGCTATGATGAGACTTTCTCGCCAGTAGCCATGCTAAAATCCATCCGCATTATTTTTTCCATTACCACATATTATGACTATGGATGTCAAGAATGCATTCTTGAATGGAAATCTTGATGAGAGTATCTATATAATACAACCAGAGGGGTTCATAACCCAAGGTCATGAGCAAAAAATTTGCAAGCTGCAAAGGTCCATTTATGGACTTAAGAAAGCATCTCGATCTTGGAACATAAGATTTGATACTACGATCAAGTCTTATAATTTTGAGCAGAACGTCGATGAGCCTTGTGTTTACAAGCGCATCATTGATGATAATGTGGTTTTTCTCATGTTGTACGTCAATGATATTTTACTCCTTGAGAATTATGTAAAGATATTATCGGATGTGAAAATCTGGCTAGCTAACTAATTCCAAATGAAAGATTTGGGAGAAGCAAGTTATGTACTTGAGATCCAAATCATTCAGGATCGTAAGAGATGACTGTTAGAAATGTCTCAGCATCCAATATCGACAAGATTCTTATGTGATATGGAATGCAGAATTCAAAGAAATGTAATTTTCCTTTCAGATATGGGGAATTCATTTATCGAATGAACAGTCTCCTAAGACACCTCAAGCTGTTGAGGAATTGAGACATATCATATATGCCAAAGCAGTTGGTAGTCTCATGTATGCTATGCTATGCACGAGACCAGACATATGCTTTACAGTAGGAGTAGTCAGTAGGTTTCAGTCAAACCCAGGTATAGATCATTGGGTGGCGGTGAAACATATTCTCAAGTACCTTAAGAGAACTATAAATTATATTCTTGTATATTCAGGTGAGGATATGATCCTCAGGAGATATACTGACTCTGATTTTCAGACGGATGTAGATTTTAGGAAATCAACATCTCGATCATTGTTCACCCTTGGTGGTGGGGCCATTATGTGGAGAAACATAAAGCAATCTTGTATTGCTGATTCCACCATGGAGGCTGAATATATAGCAGTTTATGAAACAGCTAAGGAAGCAGTATGGCTCCGTAAGTTCGTGGGAGATCTGGAAGTTGTTCCAGATATGGACACCAAAGTTGTTCGGCTTATTATTTCCTTCTATGGCAACAGGAGTGCAACTTCAAGTTTTTATGGGAATAACGCGAAGTTAATAATTCAGAATATTTAGTTAATGAGATTAATTAATATTTCGATATTATTGGAGCTCGAAAATGTAGGTCCATTTGGTCCCCATGCTAGCTATATTAATTGTAGCAAACCTAATATAATTGGATTGTCTAATTATATACTCACATAATATTTATATATTATTAATAAGATTAATAATATAATTTGTCACGAATGAAAAATATATTAAATGTGTTTAATATTATGTTTTCTAGAATTATTTGATTATGAGATAATCAAGTTAGTAATAATTATGAGATAATTATTACATCATAATTAAGGTAATTACATCATTATTATGATAATGGTATTTAAATTGTCTTGGAGACAATACCATATGGCTTGCCATACTCTCCAAAAATTTATGTATATTATGTATGACCTAAATACCTTATTGCTTTGTCATTAATGGTTCACTTCTTATGCTTTGGTATGGACTCCACTTGAGTGTGTTTTCCATTATAAGATAGCATTAGTGGCTTAATGACAAGAGTAGTTGGCTTGATTAAAAGAATAAAATACTGAATTTTTTCCCACTCAATGGTTGATAGATTGAAGGTGATCTAAACATATACACAATAGTTGTGAGAGAGTAAGATCAATCTATTTCTGAAAATGTTGAGAAGAAAGCAAAGAAAGAAAAATTCAGAATTTTCTCAAGTGTTGAGAAAAGAAAGAAAATTAGTGAGTTAGATCTTCATCTTCTTCATTAACTCTTTCTAAAAGCCAAAACAATTTTGTGACAACATAAATCTCTAAAGAATTTATAGATTAATCTATGTGAGTGAAGACCATACTTCGATTTGTTGGTTTCGAGTCATAATTCGGAAGATCGGGTGGTTGATCCAAGCATCGAATCTCAAATGAAACTTATTCACAACAAGGAAGCTTATTCACCGTAAGGAGCAAATTTAGTCACGAAGAGTTGGTGAATTTCAGATTCAACAAATGAGAAGGCAAAAAAAAAATTTCAAGGTCAATCCCAGAGCCAATAGTATTTTTGATGTGCATAAGGAAAGCAGTTTCCTACAATTGGCATCAAGAGCTAAGGTTGAAAAGTGTTCTAAACCCTCTCTTTTGAAGTTTCATTTTAATAGTTTATATGAGATATAAATCATTAGTATGCATGTTGTGATGAGTAGGCACAATTTTAGATTCATGAGATGAATGGTCTAATATTCATTAGATGAATGTTTTATGTTGATTAATGTGATGAATGTATTGCGTTGATCGTTAATTTTTACTGGCTCTTATTTTTAGTATTGGGAATGTAAGGCCATAATGCCATATTCTTTCAAGTGTTGTAAGTTCATTTCCCTTGTAATAAGTTCAAGTTGTAACCTTATTTGCAACTTGGAGACCCGATGTCGCGAAAGATTCAAGACGTGTCGATTCCGCAAATAATTTAACAACACACCATGGAGCAATATTTGAAGATCAATGGATGCCTTAGATCATTATTTGTACTAATTAGATTAGTATAGAAAAATAAGAGCCCGGTTAACGCAATTTGTGATGTGTATGTTTTTTTATTATCCAGACCTGGAAAATAGGCAGTGTTGCGACTCGCACCAGCCCACATCGCGATACCCAAAGGTCTTAAGCTACTGCATGTGATTTGAATTTCATCACGTCGCGACGCTGGACAAGTTACGTCGCGACGCGATCCAGTGTCGCGAAGCTAAACAGGCTAAGTCACGACGCCGAGTAGAGTTGATATTCTGCCTCAGATTTGTTCTTGAGAGTGTCGCGACGCCCAACCTGGGTATGTGAATTTGTTTTAAATAGTTTAATAACATGTCATATAGTCTATGGTGCCTACTCTTGCATTTTCATATGTCATAACATGTTTAGATTCATGATATTCTAATTTATAAAATGTGATTTTTATGTAAATTAATAGTTAAATTAGAATATGATATGCATGCAAACGAAAATGAGATTAATTGGTTTTATAGTTTAAAATTTAGAATTCAAAGTCTAAGACTTATGGACCTTATGGGTGTATTATTTTTCCTTGGTCTATCGGATGAAAACCCGGACATAAATTTCATAGCTGGTTCTGAATAGACGATAGTATGGTATGCACTCTGGATATAATTCCATGTACCATTGGAATTTATAACAGGCTTAAATCAATTAAATAGTTTAATTATATTTGTTCCATTCGTTCAATTCTAAAATTTTAAAACCTTTTAGTGTACTAATATTTTAAGAGTTAAAATAAATTAGGTCACTAAAGTGAACTTGATTAAATAGTTTAATTAAGTTAGAATGGTTAGTAGAGACTAATCGGTACTAGTGAATAAAATTTTAAAGATTTAAAATTGGTTAGATCACTAATAGTTTACTAGTATTAATTAGGTTATGTTTTAACCACGCATAATCTAATTGGATTAGATACTAGTGTAATAGAAACCTTAAATTCAAAATAATGAGTGAGAGAGGGATATACCACAATGTATCCCATTATCACCGTTGTTATCCGAAAATGTGAGATTCAAAAGGCGCATCGAGACGACTTTATTTTCGTCCCCCTAATGATGGTGTCCTTTTGGTCAATATCAGGTTTGGATTCCGAGAGGATAGAAACTCTAGATATATTTGGTGATTTGACCTACCCTACGGCGACACTTCACTTGTTAAGTCCAAAGGTTCCGAAACAACGGGTTACACTCACAAATGAATGATTAAATAGTTAATAAAAGTTCTTTGATCAAATATAACGGTAGTTGATTAATATATGAATAAGAGTTATTTCCAGATATATTTATCAATTGAGAAACTCTCGATCTATCATGCGAATACTTGACCTACCCAACGACGACACTTATTTGTGGGATGATAGATTACCGTGGCATAGTAATTCTTTTAGGTTTCTAATTCATTATACATGGATCATGTATCATGTTTAATTTTATGCCTAAATTTTTGACAATTTTAGTATGCGATGAATGAATATTGAATGCGCGTTTATTTATTTATTTCATCCATGGTATCATCAATTATTGCAATTCTCAAACAAGACAAATTAACCGGGGAAAATTATGTAAATGGAAAAGTGACATGAACGCTATATTGGTATGTGAAGACCTTAAATTTATCCTGACAAAGGAATATCCTCCTGAGCCAGCCCTAAATGGTGGAAAAGATGTACTCTATGCCGATAATAATTGGATGAAAGCCAGTGAGAAAGCCCACAACTATTTGATAGCAATGATGTCTGAGGTTTTTGCTGATAAAAGCATGAGCTTATGGCGACATCATCTTTAATAATACAGTCATTACAAGACATGTTTAGGCAGCATTCGAAGCGGCAACAACTTGAGGCTATCGTCTCATAACCACAAGGATGAAGGAATGATCATCAATCTGAAAGCATCTCTTAAGGATGATGTCTCATCTCAACATGGCTTAAACTCATGGTGCTCGTACTAATGAGCAAAGCCAGATGACAATGATCATGGAAATCATTCCGAAGAGTTTCATGCAGTTTAAAAGCAACTATTCTATGAACAAGTTATCTTTTACGTTGACACAACTGCTAAATGAGCTCATTAGTTACGAGTCCATGCTTGGACCTCGTAAACCTAGTGTAGAGGCAAATGTTGCCGAATCTTCTAGATCTACAAATATCAAGAAGAAAGACATTGGGAAGACAACGACTAAGGAAAAGCCAATGAAAAGGAAGAACAAGAAAGGCTTCAGGGATTCCAAGCCCAAAGTTAAATGTTACCATTGCAAAAATGATGGGCATTTGAAGAGGAATTGTCCTGAGTATCTTGCTGAGCTTCAAGAGAAAAAGAATACAGGTAAATACGATTTAATTGTAATCGAATCTATATTAGTGGAAGATGATAAATCTGCATGGATTGTTGTTTCTGGAGCCACTAACCATATTTGTTTTTCTTTGTAGCTACATGACTCATGGAGGAACCTTACTGAAGGTGACTTTGTCATGAGAGTCGGGACAATGAATGTCGTTTCAGCTAAAGGAGTGAGAGTTTATAATTTAAGCTTTTTAAATAACAATTATTTAAAAATGAACAATGTGTTGTTTATTCATGGTTTTCGCAGGAATTTGATTTCTGTATCTAAACTCATGGAAGATGGTTTCTCCATTTCTTTTGATAATAAATTGGTTATTATTAGTATAAATGGATTAACAATATGCTCAGGAAACTCCGAAAATAATCTATATATGTTAAGGTCGTTAACACACAATACACTGCTAAATATTGAAATATTTAAAGTTGAAAAACCTAAAATAAAAGGGCAAAAGATTTCTCATGATTACACTTATTTATGACATCTTAGACTTGGACACATTAACCTTGACCAAATAGATAGATGAATAAAGAATGGAGTTTTAAATCAGTTAAAACTTGGTACTTTACCGGTTTGTGAATCCTATCTAGAAGGGAAAATAACCAAAAGACCTTTTACTGGAAAAGATATAAGAGCCAACCAACCACTTGAGCTAATACATTCGGAGTTCGAGGACTGATGAATGTAAAATCTCGAGGTGGTTATGAATATGTCATCATTTTTATTGACGATTATTCAAGATATGGATTTATTTACCTAATGCAGCATAAGTCAGATACTTTTGAAAAGTTCAAAGAGTATCGTGTTGAGATTGAGAACCAACTACGCAAAACCATCAAAACTTTACGATCGGATCGTGGAGGAGAATATATTGACAGAGATTTCGAGGAATTCTTAGTTGAATATGGAATAGGTTCACAACTCCCAGCACCGGGAACACCATAGCAAAATGGTGTTGCAAAAATGAGAAATCAGATACCTAGTTCATTCTGGGGGTATGCATTGCTAGCTGCAATGTATATCCTGAATGTAGTTTCATCTAAGTCTATTCCTAAGACTCTCTCAGAGTTGTGGAATTTTCGTAAAGCTGGTTTACGATATTTCCGCATATGAGGGTGTCCAACACATGTGCTGGAGAACAAAACTATAAAGTTGGAGTCACGTTCACAGGTGTGCCTATTTGTAGGTTATCCTAAGGAAACTAAGGATGGGTTATTCTATAGTACAAAAGATAACAAAGTATTTGTATCGACAAATGCTACATTTCTTTAGGAGGATTATATGAGAGAGTTCAAACCTCAAAGTAAAGTGTACTTGAGGAGTTACTTATCGGTACGACTAGCACACCATTATCAATTGTTGACAGAATCATAACATCTTCAACACATGAGGGTCAGATGTAAGTTTATCAGAATAATCTACCACATAGACGTAATGGGAGGGTTGTACGACAACTTGAACGCTATTTAGGAAATATAGAGGCACAAGTTGCTGCTTCCAGTGATGGTGTAGATTATCAATTGACCTATCGTAATGTTGAAGTTTGTGCTTGTAGTGCCAATCCGAATTGTACATTTTATTATTTATTAATAAAATAACTACATTTCCATTTCATACCTTATTAATGGTATTGTCATTATGCGTATTAGATTGATGTATAGATATGTTAAGAATGACATCAACCTTAGAATAGGCTTATAGTAATACTGGACACTAGGTGGTCCCACATTGGGATAAGTATTATTATTATAAATTATTCTTAAAGTATATATATTCCTAGTTGTTAGGTTTTGGAATACGGTCGAATTCCTATAACCTAGAAGACTAGCACATGTCATATATTAGAATTGGAGTTCAAATGGTTTAACTCGATGTACCATGAGTTTTGAAAACTCGTATAGACTTGTGGTATTGGTTAGACCGAATATTGAATGTCTGACAGGTGATTCATAATAGTTGAAAGTACACACCACCATCAATAGGAATCTCCTCGAGTCGAGTAGCATATGTAATCATTTGACTATATGATAACATTAATTTTGTGTGAGATCCTTCATACTTTGATGCCATGTATGTCAGAAATCTTTCATGGTCTGGCCTCTATATGTTCGTTGGGTGTGGACCGATGTACTCAGTAATCAAGTGCGAAGTAAGATAGGATCTGTCGGCTCGTATATGTACCATAAGGGGTTTAGGTATCCATGTGAGTAAAGTCACGATTCTTAAAACTTTGGCCAAAGTAGATCACCTAGGGTGGATCGCATCAGTTATGAAGAATTGTGGACATGTCGACATGAGATGTGCGCCTCGGAAACTTGATGGTGTATTATATATTTCCTAATCATAACTCGGATAGCCTACGACAGAGTGATTGTTAAACGTATGTGATGACCTCAACTTGTATTGTTCAAAAAGGTCGTTCGTGTTCTTCGCAAATTTGGAGGTGACCGAATTACGTACATATTAGCTAGATAGCCGATTAATTTTGATAAAAGATAATATTCGATATTATAAATATCAACTAAGATAACCAAGTGTTATTGGATAATATTGATTATTTAATTTGATCTAAATGGAATAATTGGATTAATTCAGTAATTACACAATGGCTTAATTATAAAATGATAATTATCTCTACCATTTGAGGATAATATGGTTATTGTAAGTATGTAATAATAAGTGGTCTTGGCTTGATTTAAATGGATTAAATCAAAGTGTCAAACATTGAACTAATTCATTTCCTAATCATTGTCTTGATTTAATTGGATTAAATTAAAGTGGTAGACAATGGAGATTAGTCACACCTAATTATATATATTTGGACAAATTAGATTAAGCCCACATAAAAGTTGATTACAACTTTTATTAATTAAAAATTACCTAAGTTTTGCTATAAATTGCAAGCTTTATGAAGGTTTTAATTAAGCAAAGCAAAAGCTTGAGAAAGCTAAATACAAGCAAGAATTAGAGAAATTAGCCTAAGTTAGAGAAGTGTTTAGAGAAGCTTTATGATATCTCTACAATATTTCAATTAGGAGAAATCAAGATTGGATATTGGAGTGAAGCTTGCTAGCATTGGAATCAAGATTGGATCTTAGAGTCAAGCTTGCTAACTTTGGAATTTCTCCACAACATTTCAACAAGGAGAAGTGGATTGGATCTTGGAATAAACCTTACTAGATAAGTTTGATCTTCTCCAAAAGTTATGTTTTTCATTCGTAAGACAATAGTGATGAATTATGTATTAGATACATAATGTTGAAATTAGGCTAATTAATTATGTTAGGATGCTTTGGAAGTATAAACACAATATGCTTGTAATTGGGTCAAAATGTTTATGGTAGACATAGACATAAAATTAGAGTTTGGAACTCTAGATAATAGCTTAGAGCTAAGGCTACCATTCTAGAATTATTTGACAACCTTTGGGTGACCTAGAATTATTCACGAGTCACTTCATTATGGGATTCTAATTTGGTTTGTGTTTTAGATTCAAAATTTACGCAAGTGCGTATTTAGAATAAATTTATGTTTTTGTAAAAATATTTTATATTTTTGAAAAACTTGATTTTTGTTCTATAACATGTGTTGATGTTGGTTGTGATGTTAAAATTAATTTTGGGTGTTTTGAAAGTGTTTAGGGAAGGGTAGAAGCAATTAGGGTTAAAAATCCTAATTCATTCAGCTTCTTCATTCTTGAGCTTCCAGACTCCGTTTCAGCCCCGATTTTCTCATATACACTCGTAATGGAATATATTATTTCATTAAATTATTTAAATTCAAACCCATGCTTGATATCCACGGGTTATACCCACTTCCGTTATGCGGGACACCGATTCAACCCTAGGGGTTCCACATCCGCCCCAACACGTAGTGCAATGGATGATTCTGATAAAGAGGAATTATCAAAGCCATGAGTCTTGAGATGAAGTCTATGTACTCTAACTCAGTCTGAAAACTTGTAGATCAACCTGGTGGAGTAAAATTCATAGGTAGCAAGTGGATCTACAAGAGAAAATGATGAATAGATGGGAATGTACAGACCTTCAAGACTAGGCTAGTAGCCAAGGGTTATACTCAGAAAGAGAGAGTCGACTAGAGGAGAATTTCCCGTTAGTAGCCATGCTAAAATCCATCTGCATTCTTTTTTCCATTGCCACATATTATGACTATGAGATTTGGAAAATGGATGTCAAGACGCATTCTTGAATGACAATCTTGATGAGAGTATCTATATGGTACAACCAGAAGGGTTCATAACCCAAGGTCAGGAGCAAAAAATTTGCAAGCTGCAAATGTCTATTTATGGACTTAAGCAAGCATCTCGATCTTGGAACATAAGATTTGATACTACGATCAAATCTTATAATTTTGAGCAGAACGTCGATGAGCCTTGTGTTTACAAACGCATCATTGATGATAAGGTGGTTTTTCTCGTGTTGTACGTCGATGATATTTTACTCATTGAGAATGATGTAAAGATATTATCGAACTTGAAAATCTGGCTAGCTAACCAATTCCAAATGAAAGATTTGGGAGAGGCAAGTTATGTACTTGAGATCCAAATCATTCGAGATCGCAAGAGACGACTATTAGGAATGTCTCAAGCATCCTATATCGACAAGATTCTTGTGCGATATGGAATGTAGAATTCAAAGAAAGGTAATTTACCTTTCAGACATGGAATTCATTTGTTGAAGGAACAGTCTCCTAAGACACCTCAAGAAGTTAAGAAAATGAGACATATCTCATATGCCTCAACAGTTGGTAGTCTCATGTATGTTATGATATGCACGAGACCAGACATCTGCTTTGCAATGGGAGTATTCAGTAGGTTTTAGTCAAACCCATGTATAGATCACTGGGTGGCGGTGAAACATATATTCAAGTGTCTTAAAAGAACGAGAAATCATATGCTTGTATATTCATGTGAGGATATGATCCTCATGGGATATACTGACTCTGATTTTCAGACGGATACAGGTTCTAGGAAATCAATATCTGGATCAGTGTTCACCCTAGGTGGTGGGGCCATTGTATGGAGAAGCATAAAGCAATCTTGTATTACTGACTCCACCATAGAGGTTGGATATGTAGCTGCTTGTGAAACAGCTAAGGAAGTATTATGGCTCCATAAGTTCTTGGGAGATCTAGAAGTTGTTCCAGATATAGATAAACCACTCACACTTTATTGCGATAATAGTGTGTGTAGTGGCGAATTCCAAGGAACCAAGAAGCCCAAGAGGGGAAAGCATATATAGAGAAAATATCATCTCATTATGGAGATTGGGCAGAGATGAGACGTTTTTGTTACACATATTGCATCTGAAGAAAACCTGACTGATCCATTTACAAAGACCTTATCGGCTAAAATTTTTAAGGTCATTTAAAGGGTTTATGATTACATGACATGTCTTATTTGATCTAGTTCAAGTGGGAGATTGTTGGGCTTTATGCCCTAGAGCTTCATGTAATGTAAACGAAATTATTTATTGAAATATTAGATGCATTATTCATTTATCAAAATTGTTTCATTTAAATCGCATATTATAAATTGTCTTATTTATCCTTGATTACTCATGTACTTTCAGACTTAGTGTATAAGTAGTATACATAAAAGGATTTAAGTCTGAAGTTAGTAATCGAAAAAAGTCCATAAAGAGCAAACGAAGTGGGAATTTTATTTGTGGTTTATCTATAGCTGTGGTCCATTTTATACTTGTATAAAGACTTTGATCCGAGATCGTTCATGTGGTGACATGAGAATGAAGGCACCTTATACGATATGATCATATAGGATTGGACTCAAAGAAATAAATGAATATCTTTTAATATCCATTAGACATAGAAATCCATTTTAATCCACTAGATGGTCATATATGGATTGATCATAATCTTGAGTGTACTATGAACTCATGCATGGCAGGCTATGTCATTTGATTTACTAAGGTGAGGTTAGATGAAGCAGTCTCGGTCAATTACTACATATTTTAGGGATATAGTTTGGTATGTAGCTGAGAATATTTTACATAGACATGAAATTCACTCTTTCTTGCGAGAAGTAGAAGAGTATCTTCCTTAAAGGTTGATCCAGTACTTGAACATTGAGCGCTCAAATTTATCTATTTCGAATAGAAAGATTAATATTCATAATAGTTATGAATAAATTGTTCATTAGAGAATCAATGGTACTTAAGATAAAAAATAATTATAGGGGTATAATTGACACTTTGACCCAGCTCTAATTGTGAGATACTCGTAAAGGGTCGATTCATATGCAATGACTATATCAATGGACACCGAAGTTGTTCGGCTTATTATTTTCATTTATGGCAACAGAAGTGCAACTTCGAGTTTTTAGTGGAATAACACGAAGTTAATAATTCAGAATATTTAGTTAATGAGATTAATTAATATTTCTAGATTATTGGAACTCGGAATCGTAGATCCATTTGGTCACCGTGCTAGCTCGATTAACTGTAGCAAACTTAATATAATTTGATTGTCTAATTATATACCCACATAATATTTATATATTATTAATAAGATTAATAATATAATTTGTCACAAATGAAAATTATATTAAATGTGTTTAATATAATATTTTCTAGAATTATTTGATTATGAGATACTCAAATTGTGATTATGAGATAATCAAATCAGTAATAATTATGAGATAATTATTACATCATAATTAAAGTAATTACATCATTATTATGATAATGGTTTTTAAATTGTCTTGGAGACAAGACCATATGACTTATTATACTCTCCAATAATTTATGTCAGTTAGGTATGACCTAAATACCTAATTGTTTTGTCATTAGTGGTTCACTTTTTATTCTTTGGTATGGACTTCACTTGAGTGTATTTGCCATTACACGATAGCATTAGTGGCTTAATGACAAGAGTAGTTGGCTTGATTGAAAGAATAAAATCCTGAATTTTTTCCACTCAATGGTTGAGAGATTAAAGGTGATCTAAACATATACACAAGAGTTGTAAGAGAGTAAGATCAAGCTATTTCTGAAAGTGTTGAGAAGAAAGCAAAGAAAAGAAAAATTCAGAATTTTCTCAAGTGTTGAGAAAAGAAAGAAAATAAGTGAGTTAGATCTTCATCTTTTTCACTAACTCTTTCTAAAAGCCAAAATAATTTTGTGAAACATAAATCTCTAAAGAGTTTAGAGATTAATCTATGTGAGTGAAGCCCACACTTCGATTTGTTGGTTTTGAGTCATAATTCGGAAGATCGGGTAGTTGATCCAACCATCAGATCTCAAAGGAAACTTATTCACAACAAGGAAGCTTATTCACCGCAAGGAGCAAATTCAGTCACCAAGAGTTAGTGGATTTTGGATTCAACAAATAAGAAGGCAGAAAATTTTTCAAGGTCGATCCCGGAGCCAATAGCATTTTCACTACACATAAGGAAAGCAGTTTCCTACAATTGGCATCAATAGCTAAGGTTGAAAAGTGTTCTTAACCATTCTCTTTTGAAGTTTTTGTTTTAATGGTTTATATGAGATATAAATCATTAGTATGCATGTTATGATGAGTAGGCACAATTACAAGATCATCCACAGATCTGGATGAAGACAGGCCTCTAGAATCCAGTGAGCCTCAAGTACGAAAATCTGAACGAGGCCGGTATCCATCAAACAGATATTCAGAATCAGACTATATTTTGTTTACTGATGATGGGGAGCTAGATAATTTCCAAGAAGTTGTATCTCATAAAGACAAAGAAAAATGACTGCAATGGGTGTTCAATCTCCCACAAGTCAATAAGAAACTGAAGAATAATTGAGTGTTCAAGCTGAAGAAAGATGGTGGCGGAAGTGTGGTGAAATAAAAAGCTCAATTAGTAGTCAAAGGATTCCTACAGAAAAAGTGAATCGACTTTGACAAAATCTTTTCATCAGTTGTAAAAATGACTTCAATACTAGTTATCCTAGGATTGGTAGCCAGATTGAATATAGAGCTATAACAGATGGATGTCAAGACAACATTTATTCATGGTGATCTGTATAAAGAAATCTATATGGAGCAGCCAAGAGGTTTTAAAGTTTCAGAAAAAGAGAACCTTGTTTGTAAGCTGATGAAGAGCTTGCATGGTCTCAAGCAAGCACTAAGGCAATGACAAAAAAAGTTTGACTCGTTCATGGTGAGTCAAGGCTAGAAAAGAATTACCACAGACCATTGTGTTTACATTCAAAGGTTTCCTAATTGGAAATTTCATTGCTATCTATTATATGTAGACGACATGTTGATCATTAGAAAAGATGCAGCAAAAATTAGTCAGCTGAAGAAAGAACTCTCTAAGTCTTTTAACATGAAAGAATTATGACCAACTCAATAGATTTTGAGAATGCATATAGTTCGAGACAGAAATAACAAAAGGTTATGACTATCACATGAGAATTATATTGAACAAGTGATCATAGATTCGGTATACAAAATGTCAAATCTATCAGCATTCCACTAGCTCATCACTTCAAACTGAGCAAGAGTTTGTCCCCCTCATCCAAGAATGAGATAGAGGAGATATCACGAATACCGTATTCTTCAGCATTTGGAAGCCTAATGTATGCAATAGTATGTACTAGGCTAGATATTATTAACGCAATGGGTGTAGTGAGTCGTTTTCTCTCTAATACTGGAAAAGAACATTGAGAGGCAGTCAAATAGATTCTCAAGTACCTCAAAGGTACATCAAAGTTACGCGTGTGCTATGGGGAGCTGATCCAATCTTGGAAGGCTACATCAAGATTTCTATACACTTTTGCATGTGAAGCTGTGTCACGGCAGTCAAGATTGCATAAGTGTATTGCATTATCCACAACAGAAGTAAAATATATTACAACAACGGAAGCAGGAAAATAAATATTGTGGTTAAAGCGATTTCTCCAAGAACTAAGGATCAAGCAAACAGAATACAAGATACATTGTGATAGTCAGAATGCTATTGACTTGAGCAAGAACTCAATGTATCATTCTCGGACAAAGCACATCGACATTTTTTATCATTAGATATGCGAGGTGATGGATCAACAACTGCTGAGACTAGTGAAGATCCACACAAAGGAGAATCCAGCTGACATGTTAACAAATATGGTTACTTGGGATAAACTAGAGCTGTGTAGAGACATAGCTGAGATAATTTTCATATGAAAATCGTTTCAGATGCAGCTGGAGGGGGGAATTGAAGTGTCCATCTAAATCAATCACCTTTCGGTGGTTTTGGGTGTTTTGCTACCATAATTTTCAAAGATTATAGCCACCATTTTCAAAATTTGGTACAACATCGAACTATCTTCCAAATTACCTTTAAGTGAGTTTTTTTTTTTTAACTTTTGAGTCATGTATTTTGCTATAAATAGAGCTACCATTTGAGAGTTTAAGCATTCTAACAAAATAAGTTTAAAGTAAGAAAACTTAGAGTGTAAAGTGTGAGGTTTTTTGTTCAAGTTTTTTAATACTTGTCAATTCAATTCAAGTAATAATAGAATTTATTTTTCCTCATAAATACTTTTTGGTGATCAGAAAATCACAATACATATTCGTTTTAGGCTTGTCATATCTTGGAGATAGCTTATCAATGTATTTCAGGAGCAAATCTCAATCAAAATGGGACAAATAATGCTTTACGGAAAGCGTAGTTGATACGTATTTCAAGTCTCCAATTATAACGATTTAACCGTTGATATCAAGTGTGTCAGCACAATCTCAGTGAGCACATGGATTTAATGCCCACTTGTTCTGACAAATGGCTTCTAGTATTTCAACTACGGTGGCAATTTGGGTCAGAATTCGTTTATTCGTTCGATTCGATTCGATTCGCTTTAAAGCGAATATGGGTTTGGAAAAATGGATTCGTTTAATAAATTGGTCAATTCGATTCGATTCGTTTATTAAACGAATCGAATCCGAATTTGAGCTTGTCAATTCGTTTAGAATTCGTTTATTAAACGAATTCTAAACGAATCGAATTCGAATTGAATTCGTGTAATATTCATTTAATTAAATTACAAATCAACATTATAATTTTTGAACTAAAGTGTTTATGAAGAAGGATACTTTAGTAATTATATATTTGTACCCTAAAAAATTAACTATAAAAAGAAAAATTCTAAACCTAAACCTAAAATTCTCTCTCACTCACTCAGTCGCCTCCTCTCTTCTCCCCACTCTATTCTCCTCACTTAAGAGGTTTTCGCCGCTGCCGTTGCTGATGGGTGGTCGTCCACTTCTGTCTTTGATGGGTACTTATCGGCGTTGTTCCCGTTCCCGTTACCGTTCCCCATCACGATCACGATCTCGGTCTTTCTTTCGATCTCTTAGCCTCGACGTGTCTTGTAACTCCAATAAGGTACACAAACTTGATTAGTATTTCAAAATTCTTCTGGTGAGATCTCGTTTGCTGGTTAATAATCTTCTTTTTTCTGCTACAATTCGATGTCGTTTCTGGGTTAATTTTCGCTTTTTTGTTATGTCAACTGCTGCTTTTTAAAATATATTATTACTTTTGTTTACACACGATTACAGTTTTATCTGGGTCTCATCTGGTGACTGTTTCTTTGGTTAATTTTGTGAAAGATTTCATTTTTCTTGTTGTAATTGGAATTATTTCATCTGGATTTTGTCTAATCCATTGTGGGGTTTGATTAAATTTTGTTGTTTGGTGAATTTTGATTCTTGTTTTTTACAATTTTTGTTCTTTCTTTTAGGTTTTCTGAAGTAGTCAGCGTCTCCTCCACAGTTGAGGAAACTGATGCTCAATTTTCTCTTTTTCCTCTCTTTGTTGCTTTAGTTTTCAGTAGCTATGAGATTGTCCAAATAAATGCTTTCTTTCCTTCTATTTCAGCCTGCAAGTCCTCCAAGATTGAAGATCTGTCTCCTTGGAAATATGATCAGTTTAGTGATCTCGACTCCCCACCTCCAAGCAGATCTCCAAAATCACCATACCATTATATACAGTGGAAGGATCATAAAGATGCCAATTGAATGTTGCAATGGATTTAATTATGTTATTGATTTTGTATCAATTATTGTTGTAAAGATTTTTAGTGTTATTGATTTTGTATTTAATAAACGAATAAACGAATCGAATACGAATACAAATAAACGAATATTGAATTTGATTAGTTTAACTTTATTTAAACGAATCGAATACAAATACAAATAAACGAATATTGAATTCGATTAGTGTAAATTTATTTAAACGAATCGAATACGAATATTCGTTTATTAAACGAATCGAATCCGAATCCTAATATCAGGATTCGTTTAATAAACGAATCGAATTCGAATTTAGTACATTATGATTCGATTCGTTTAGTATTCGTCACGAATTCGATTCGTTTATTCGTTTTGTCACCCCTAATTTCAACCAATAATAATACCGTACCCAAGGGTATTTGATACCATTTGGTCAAACATGCAACTTTTATCAACAAACATGCAACTTAAATAATGAAATATGCAAATTTTGTCAATATACATGAAACTTTTCAAAACATGAAATTAGTTGCATATTTATTGGTAGAGTTTACACGTTTAATGATTTAAGTTGCATGTGTAATATTAAAAGTTTCATGTTTTGTACCCAATGGTATTTTGGCCATAATAATAATGGCCACGTGTTCATTGTTTTTGGTTTTAGTACGATCACAATCACGCGGCGGATAGATAACCTTTCGAGGCCTGCTACATGTGCCACGGCGGCCCAATAAGAGTTTGGGTTTTCAAGTGACAAGAAGAAGCAACCAGCGTGGCAATATAACGATCACAACTACCCACCAACGCCTGCAACGCCACCATCCGCCTCACATAGCAACTTGCAACTGTAAATTTCAAAACCCCCCAATATTTCTGCATATTTTCCTTCACTATCATGGCTTCTATTTTACATTTTTCTCACATCCCCGGACCTGCTAGCTCAAGTCACAGCTACTGTAACTGCAACTACTACAATTCCATATTTTGCCGCCAAATTTTGAACAGGTATACAAGAATTTCTGGTCCCACTATCAGTTTACCTTCTTGGACCGCAAAGCGATCTCCTACTATCACGTGTTCAGCTACGAATAGGCCTGAGTCTGAAATTAGGTACTCTCTCCGTCTTTTGACTTAAACTTTAACTCTTCATTTGTTGCATTAATTGTGATTTTCGGTAGTTGTTTTGGATTTCATTAATGTAGATTTTGGGCTCTAATTAATGTATTTAAAGGTATAGTTTTGTTGATTCGTTTGAAATTGATAGACAAGAAAATTTAGAGAAAGTGAAGGTACGAGTTTGTGACCCCAAGATGGGTGCTGGATCAAAGGGGGTTTCTTTATTTATTGGAATTGAATCGCCGATTTAATCTTTACTGCTCTGTTCTAAAATCTTGGTTTTGGGTTTGTGATTTTAGGTAAGTATTAAGGGATAATGACTTGTTTGAGGGAAGGCCTGCAGAAACTGCTGGTCTCGGGCCTATACCCAATGTGGAATTATGGACGGATTTTTTTTTTCATTTTTTGAATTGATGAAGACACTGATACATTTTTCTTTCTTAGGATTTGGAAAAATTGGCTCAGTTGGGTTTGAAGGAATTGGATAACTAGATGCTTCTGGGTTTTGGGAGATGCTCTCTTAAACTGATTGTTCGTTAAGTTTCTGATGATGTCTTGGGTGCCACCAGAGATATAGGAATTGTATTTGTGATCCCACGATTCTACTTGTCTTCTGTGCAAACAAGTTTCTGAGAATGAGTTCAATCTTTTAGTTTCCTACCGTCTCATGATAGTGATTAAAAATTTGTTGCAATCAAAAGCCTGTCGTCTGACCATAAATATATGCAAATAGAATGAAGATGGTTTCTCCTTCCTGTATTCTGTTATATATGTATACGTGTTGGCTTAACTGTTCAATGCTGGGTACTGAGACTGAGTTAGCATCTTCTTTAACTCAACAATTCATTCCAACTGTTGAGCAATGGTTTTATTTGTTAAGTCTATGATTGATGTTTTGTTGCTAGGATAAGGTCGTTGAGAACTGTGGCATTAACTTTTACTGACACAAACCGAATGCTGCAACCACGGAAGGTTTAGCCTCTAAGATGAGCTTTGCTAAGATCGCATGATGTATGATGCTATATCTGCTGCTAAATGGCTTTTCAATTTCTCGTATTAACGATACTCTGCGTCTTTGTAGGAAACTAATTGTTCAAATGATGTATTTAGACTGCAAGAATATTTGTTTAGACCATATATAATTCACAAATCTGGTGTTGACAGCAATAGCAAGAACAGCTTGGATGTGATGTGACATAATGTTCATATTTATTTCTTATCAGCAGCTTTATCCCATTGACTTATCTCCCATGTTCGTATACATGAAATGATATGTCATAAAACATAAAAATGCTTCTAAAACATAAAATGACTTTGATTTCATTTTTCAATTACTACTCTAACATGGTTTCTTTTTATTGGCTCTTGTGCTATCAAGGTCTTTTTATCAAGTGAGGCTTCCTTGTAATCATATCTTTATTTGTTCTTCAGTTCTGCTGCCAAGATAAGGAGTGAAGTTCTCTCTCCCTTTCGATCTGTTCGGATGTTTTTTTATCTTGCTTTCATTGCAAGTGGTTCCTTGGGAGGATTAATAGCGACTACACGGTTAATTGGCGCATTAGCAAATCCTGCAAGAGAAGCTGAAGTCCCTGAAATTTTGAAGGGTCTCGGGATAGATGTTGCAGCAGTTTCCCTTTTTGCATTCCTTTATTTCAGGGAGAATAAAGCTAAGAATGCACAGGAGGCTAGGCTTTCGAGAGAGGAAAGCCTTTCAAATCTTAAGCTCCGTGTGGATGATAAGAAAACTATCTCTGTGAACAATTTACGAGGGATTGCTCGTCTTGTTATCTGTGCTGGCCCTGCATCCTTCATTACGGAGTCTTTCAAAAGCAGTGAACCCTTCACTGAGAGCCTTTTGGAGCGAGGTGTGCTGGTGGTTTCTTTCCCTACGGATAGAAACGCTCCTAGTTTTGAGTTTGAAGAAAGTGATGAGATGAAAGAGTTTACCAGGAAGAGGAAGAGACTCTGGCAGTTGACTCCTGTTTATGTTTCTGAGTGGTCAAAGTAAGAGGCTGTATCAGTACATGGTTTTACTCTCTTTGTCTGTCTCTCGCTTTTACTCTCTAAT
Organism: Zanthoxylum bungeanum; assembly: GCA_019454045.1. Lineage (NCBI taxonomy): Eukaryota > Viridiplantae > Streptophyta > Magnoliopsida > Sapindales > Rutaceae > Zanthoxylum > Zanthoxylum bungeanum. The sequence goes on along the minus strand of SKCR01039037.1, from coordinate 2,980 downwards.
CTTCTATTTGTTTGAGCAGGTGGTTAGATGAACAAAAGAAAATGGCCAGTGTCCCCCCTGAGTCTCCTGTGTAAGTGTTCTTCCGCATCAAACACGATTTCTTGATCCAAGGATTCTTATCTTAATAAGCATAAGCATCTGCCTTTTATTATCCCAGGCCATGCATGTAATATTTAGCATCATAAAATCTTTGTAGTTCACTGGACAAACAACTACACTAAGTTCTTAATAAACCTGGTATAAAAGCCTTAAAGTTTATCTTATCTTTTTTTTTTCTGCAGGTATTTATCTCTACGCTTGGATGGTCGTGTGCGTGGTAGTGGAGTTGGCTACCCTCCTTGGAATGCTTTTGTTGCACAACTGCCACCAGTAAAAGGAATGTGGTCAGGTCTTTTTGATGGCATGGACGGAAGAGTTCTCTAAAGAAAAATCTAATTTTCTTCTTTTTTGTTGAAGGTTAGTTTTGCCTTGGGTTATTCAGTTCTTATACTCTCTCCCTTCATTACTTTTCTTAAACTCAACTCCCTTTTGTAAAGTTAAGATCTCGTTGGCAATTTTAGTGTAATATTGTTTACTTCTCCTTTTCATTTACCATGTTGTTAATGACCCTTTGGATCAACATTTAAGTTCCATGTGCTAAGACATGCATAATTCAGTTGCTAATGACATGGTATGACTGTCTTCTTCATAAAAAATATGCCTTTTTGGTGCTAAAAAATTCAGATAAATTTCACCCTGAAAATGGAATAAGCATGGAGAAGTGAATCGTTATGATATTTCACATCAAAGATCATCTACCAATAACTCCTTTTATTTATTTATTTATTTTTTATTTATTTTACTTTTGTGAGAGAAACATGTGTTAATTCCATTTTTGTTGGCAACATCCGTAACAAAACGAGTTCAATTGAGTTGTAATGAGTGTTGAAGATCTTGGAGCAATTGGACTGATATTTGGCATACTGTGCGTGAAGATATCAGATATGCATTCGTGTTTACGTTCGAACGAGTGGCATTCGTGTCACGTTCGTGTTTGGGTTTGAACGAAACTTTACAGTAGGTTCCCGTGCGTAGTGCGTTCATCTTTCTGTGCGAACCAAACCTTCCAGTATGTTTGCGTTCGAGGTGCGTTCGAGACTACGTTCGAACGAGTTTGCGGAACAGTGCGCGTTCGACTTGTGTTCGATGAGCGTTCGAACAAGATTACGAGACTAGATTATTTTGGATGTGTTTTTGAGCAAATTTTACACAAGGAATAGCCAACCTTTACCCTTCCTATATAAATAAACATAGGTCCACCTTATCAAGTGTTGAAAACACATTATTCAGAGCCACACCGTCTTTTCTTTTCAACCTGCTTAACAAATCACCTTAAAGACTTCATTGTTTCCCTGTCATCTTTCTTTTTGGTGAGTTTGAGCTTTGGAGTTTTGTTTGACCATCAACACATAAACACAACTTTAACCCAATTTCCTAAGTCTTCTGAGTTCTTTAGGAGGAAGATTAGTAGTTGGAGTTCCGGCATCACAAGTTCGCAAGGTTGATCCGCTCAAAGACTTTAGAGGTTCTGAAGAAGGCCGCTTGGTGCGGGCCCGAGGAGTCCTTCGGGTTTTACAGTCTAGAGGTATTAGAGTCAGCACAGTTGCTGTCATAAATGTCTTTTACCATCATTGTACTTTTCTCGTTATAATGGATTTTGGCTGGTAGCCTAGATACCCGAAGTGATTTTTTATTCGCACGAGTTTTCCACTTCCTCAAAAAAATCATTGTGTTGAATTTTTATTGTTTTGATATATTTGCTTTATTTTATAACTGCATAGACTTAAGGGAGCATGTTTTTAATCCTTAGAAACAATAATTAGGACTTGACTTAATTTATTGTATATCATTCCGCATAGTTCAGAATCTTAAACTAATTTCGAATTTTCAATTGGTATCAGAGCCTGACCGCGATCTTTAACCCGTTTATATATGGATAGAAGTCAACCTTTAAATTGTCCCCTATTCTTTGATGGGACAGAGTACCCTCACTGGAAAATTCGCATGAGAGCTTTCCTCAAATCCTTAGATAAAAAGGTTTGGATGTCAGTAGAGCACGGGTGGAAACCCCCCGTGGTTATGGTTGATGAGGTCTTTTCCCCTAAGAATAAACTGACTTGGACGAGAGAATAGTTTGAAGCAAGCAATAGAAACAAGGTTATTCATGTTATTCATGTTGTTGTTTACTCCACTGAGTTTAGAAGAATATCAATGTGTGAGATAGCCAAGGATGCATGAGATGTTAGGGTTGGTGCTCAGAGTGTCAATCCGGATCGTATTTATGTCCGATTCATAAATACGAGCAATTCTATTTTCCATAATATTACTAATTTAATGGTAGCACTCTTGTCTTTTATACACTTATTCGATCTAATTACGATTAGATATCTGATTATGATTAGATCAAAACTAAATCTGGTTTAGTGATATGTGTATATTAGACAAAGACCTTAGGATTTACAATATAGTGCGCCGTTACAACATAGTTTGTAATTGACATTGGGAAGCACACTATTAGATGTATATCCTTAAATAATGTTCCTGGTCAAGATTTAGCAACACGGGTCGGTTAGTAAAATCCGCTGAGACCAGTACATGTCGTATATCGTGACTTGGTCCGATGGTTTATCCCAATGAACCATGAGTCTCGGGAGACTCATATAAACATGTATGTGTTTATTTGATAAACATTGAACGACTCACTGAAGATTTCCTAATAGATGGTACACCAACGTCAATAGGAATCTTCTCGAGTTGAGCGAACATAGTAGTCTTTCGACTTGAGATACCACAGAGGGATATATGAGTGATCCTCCACACTTTGATGGCAGTCACGTCACCGATCTATTCATGATCAGACCTCCGCCTGTTCGTTGGGTGTGGACTGATGCTCATGATATCCAGTGCGTATCAAGAGAGGATCCGTCAGTCCTGTGTACAG
>SKCR01039036.1:0-48516 GCA_019454045.1 Zanthoxylum bungeanum | reverse complement strand
AGTTTGAAATAGCAATGCTTTAATTTAATATACTTAGTGTCTTTTCCGGCACTCAATCTTTCTGGTATTATTTTATTATTGAGAAAAAACAAAATTTTGTGTAATGTATTTGCTATTACAATATGAGTTCTGATAGTAAATCAGAAGTTTGTCAAACATTTATGCAAATAAATGTATGCAATTTTGCTTTCTGTAGATCAATATCATTACCTTTCTGTTTTTCATATTAATTGCTACATTATTAAGCTATCATGAACACGTTAAATGCTACAAATTGAACGATTTTGAGTGCAATATGGGATTTGATTGAGTTTTTACAAAACACACAATTGAGGAGATAATTAATAATTTAAAAAGAAATAGCATGTCGATTAATCAAGTGATGTTTTATTCCTCATTGTTTATATAAACTACTCATTTTTGTTCTTTGGTTAATGTAGTCGGCTGAAGGTTATTATATCAATTAAAAAAAAAACAAATAAGGAAATAAATCTTAATCATTATTTAAGAAATATTACACATGTAAATAGGAAATAAATCTTGACAATTCATTAAGAATATTACACATGTAAATAAATCCTTAAAAAATGAGTAAAGGTAAGTAAATATTTTGATGAGCACTGGATCCCAATCCATATAAATAGAATTCTTTAATCTACTATTCAAATATTTATGGGAGTAGATCTTCAAGCTTTTTTGGATAGATCCCTGAGGAAGAGAAAGTAGTGTTGAAGTTTTGCACCTTCAAGATGCCTAAAATAAAAGCAACAAGATTCTGATGCCATGAAGAAGACACCAGAAAACCAAGAACAAAGAATAGAAATACATCAACAATGTCAGTTCTATATTTATTGGAAATGTCCGTAAAAAAATAAGTTCAATTGAATTCTAATGAGTCTTGAAGATTTCGGAGCAATTGGATTGATATTTGACAAACTGTGCACGAAGATATATATATATATATATATATATATCATATATGCATTTGTTCTGCTTTCATGTTTATGTTCGAGAGAGTGGTATTCATGTCACGCTCGTATTTTGGTTTGAATGAAACTTGGCAGAAGGTTATTGTCCGTAGTACGTTCATCTTTCCATTCGAAAGAAACCTTCCAGTGTGTTTTCATTCGAGGTGAGTTTAAGACTACATTCGAATGAGTTTGCGAAACAGCGCGCTTCATCATGCTTTCTTGTGGCGTTTGAACGCCTGTAAGTAGGTTATTTTGAACGTGTTTTTAAGTCTGGTTTGCACTAGGACCCTTGCCTTTACCTTACCTATACAAAAAACTTAGAGTCACCTTCACAAGGTTGAAAACATATTATTCTGAGCCTCAAATCTTCTTCACTTTTCAACCTTCTTGATAATCTACCTTTAAGACTTCTTTGTTTTCCTGTCTTCTCTATTTTGGTGATATTCTTCTTTGATTTATCATCAACACAAACACAACCTAACTCAATTTTCTAGACCTTTAGAGTTCTAAAGTAGAAAGATTAGTAGTCGGAGTTTCGGCATTGCGTGCTTGTAAATTTGATCTGCTCAGAGATTTCTAAGGTTCTGAAGAAGGCTGTTTAGTGGGAGCTCTAGAAGTTCTTTAGGTTATTAGAGTCTAAAGGTATTAGAGTCGGAGCAGTTACTACTATAGGTCTTTTACTATCACTTTAAGTTTTTCTCGTTAAAGTGGATTTTGACTGGTAGCCCAAATACCTGGAGTGGTTATTTACTTGCACGAGTATTCCACTTTGTTAAAAAAATTATTGTGTCACTTTTGTTTACTTCATTGTTTTATTTGTGTTGCTTCATAATTGTTAGACTTAATGGTGCTTGAAGCTAATCCATAGAAAAATAATTATGACTTGTCTTAATTTACTGTGTAATATTTCACATAGGGTCATAACTTATGATAAATTCGAATTTTGAATTGGTATCAGAGCTTGACCGCGATCAATGGAGAGAAGTCAACCATTAAATTTTCCCCAATTCTTTGATGTGACTGAGTACCTACATTGGAAGGTTCGCATGAGAGCGATCCTCAAGTTCCTAGCTAGATGAGAGTGTCTGGATGTCAGTAGAGTTCGAGTGGAAACCTCATGTGGTTATGTTTGATGGGGTCTCTTCCTCTAAAGATAAATTGACTTGGACTAAGGAAAGGTTTGATGCTAGCAATAAGAATAGTAAGGTTATTAATGCCATTCATGCTACTATTTGCTCTGCTAAATTTATGAGAATATCAATGTGTAAGATAGCCAATGATACATAGGACATCCTTCAGACTATGCATAAGGGCACACTTTCTGTTAAGAATAATATACTCCAAGAGTTTTCCACTAGGTTTGAGATTGCCAGGATAAAAGATTGAGAGACTTTTGATGAGTTCTATGTTGAGATTAACATTATAGTTAACTCTAGTTTTAATATAGGCGAGACTACTCATACAAATATGATAGTGAGGAAAATCCTTAGATCTTTGTCTAATAATTTTTTCCAAAGATCACAACAATCGAGGATAGTAATTATTTAGATCACCTTAAACTATGAGGTTGTGTGAGAAAAAACATATTGGATATAGAAAGTCTAAAACCATAGCGATTAAGATCGCAAAGGAAGTTGGACATGATCCGCCGAGTGATGATAATGATAATACTCTCACGGGTACTGATTTGGCCATGTTTTCCAAAAACAAATTAAGGAATTTCTTAAGATGAAAAAATGTGGTCATAGCACTAACAGAGATAGAGAGGACAAGCATATAGAGAGTATGCATATTATGAGGGAGTCTAAAGAGGATAAGGGTAGCAAACCTCGTGATATCTAATGTCATGAATGTGAAATATAGGCATATTAAATCTGAATGTCCCACATACCTAAAGTCCAAGGACAAGAAAGTTATGGCAGTCTCTCTTAGTAATTTAGAAGGTCGCTATACTTATGATAAGTCTCATAAGGAGAAAAGTAATTTAATTTCTTTTACTGCTAGTATGAAAGGTGATAAAGAGGGTAATATTTATGATGAAGATGCTAGATTAGAATTCTTTCACGATGACTCTGTAGATGAGGACAATCTTCAGGTATCATATACTAATTGTTTAATGAGAGCCTATATATCAAGAAGACGAATATTAACGTCATTATAAGGCTGAAAGAAATGGAGATAGACAAGAATGAAGATCAAGCTAAGTTTGAGTAAAGCCTTTTAATGATTGATGATCTTAAGAAGAGGAATTAAGGACTAGTTGATAGAGTAAAATTCTTAGATGTAAAACTTGAAAATGTTAGAATCTAATTGTCTGTATTTTCTAGTGGGACTGAGCAACTAGGCAACATGTTAGATATTCGCATTGACTCCAATTATGCTAAGGTGTCATCATCTAGAGCTGTACTGATCCCTTATAAACATGACTTAGATAAGAAATTTATTGATTGTGGTCATGTGATTCCCCATATTATTCCTTGTCTTGTGTCCTAACCTCAATCTAGAGGTGGGGTGGGTGAACCTCGCTCTCGTCCGAGGTTTTTCCTGTATGCCATCACTTTTGCAAAGCATGACACATTAGGCCTAAGTTCTTCATGTTGCACAAACGAAAGAAAATATCTAAGAGTTCTTCACCTAGATTTGATTTTTCAAAATCTAGTCAGTCAATTTTATGCTCTAGATAAACAGACTCAACTCATTAGTGATAAAATTTCACAGCTAACTAGAAGTTCTCAAGTAAAGAAGACTCCTAAGAAAATTTGGGTGAGGAAGGGAGATGACTTCCCATCAACTTCTGAATGCATTGACCCTAGCAAGCATGATGAAAATGCATTTTGGTGTATTTTTTCTTAGCCGTTGCATTCATATTTCTTATTGTATGTGCGCGCTTGTGTTTTATGATTTTGTGTGACTGTATGTTTTTATTTTCACTACATATGAGTGTGTGTGTTTTATTTTTATTATATGTCCATTGGTATATAAGATGCAAACTTGGATATAAATTTCATAGAAGATTCTGAATAGACGGTAGAGCATGAAAAGACCAAAAATATCTTGTGACTTGATAGAGCATGGAAAGCTTGTTGCATGTGGTCCTGGTATTTAGGATATATGATTTTGCATGAGTAATATATTTTTATTTCTTGATGCTCTATTTCATGAGTGTGTGATGGAAACCTCTGGTATATCTTGTGCTTGCATTTCACATACACGTTTTTTATTATTGTCGAGGCTTAGTCGCATGTATGAGTTTGGACTGGCAGTTTTACTCTGTATCACACTTAACTCACTAAATAGTGTGACCGTTTGACTAGATAATCTTATATATCCTTGAAAAAGTAATAATAATGATGATGATGATGATGATGAGTGTTTGAATTTAGATCGACTCTAGGATACCAAAGTGTGTTTGAATTTTGTTCGGTTGAAGTGTTTGTACAGTCTTTTGATGGTTCTCTATATGAACAGTTGTCACACTTTAGTACGGTTCTAATATTATAGGGATTGTGTTAATTTACTGTCTATACGTAAGAAGTTACAAACTTATTTTAGTTTTTAACAATTGCTTCTTTGGACGCTTTTATCACTCTGGGAATTATGTCATATTATTTTGAGGGGCACTCACTTTCTCCCCTTTGTTATTTTTTTTTTGCATACATGTTTGGTTATTTAGTGTCATTAAACAACAATTAGCATGCTAAACAACAGAACAATTCACAACAAATCTACATGCAAAAACCCTAAACCAAAAAACACTAGAAAGACAAAAATCAAAATTAGAAGTTACTGAGATTGTCCAAGTCGAGATGATCTCTGTCCTTAAGAACTTATTGGCCCCGTCACAGGTGCTCTACGGATCCGAATTGGCCAACGTTCTCCCAGGATAACTTGGATACTTCTTGTCCAAGGTGCACTCCTTGACAAGTGTTTGAACAAGGAAGATGGTGGATCTCTTCTCAAAACAAGGGAAAACAAGTGTCTGAGAATGCAGGATTTTTATGTCTAGTCTTTTCTTTTGCCAATTTTACACCCTTAAATTTGGAGGGTAAAGCCTTCTTTTATAAGGCATGGAGGGGTGCCAAAAGGGGCACCCCTTGGGTGGGGTTGTAACCCTTCATGGTTAGTAACCACCCCTCTCCCATACAAAAGACATAAAAGCCCTTTATAAATGAAGAATTTACAACAATCCCCCACAATTCTTCAATTATTCATTCAGACACGTGAGAGAGATACCGTGAGCCAAAGCTGCATCGAAATAGGTAGCTTTCGCCTTGAACCTTTCCTAGTGAATGACAATCGGATTTACTTGGCAAACCAGTGACCCATAGTCTTGAACTGTTCTGCCGTTGGTGTAAACCAAGACAATTGCCAACACACAGCTTTGATTCGACCATTTTCCCGTTCTACGGTTGTGTTCATTTTGGCCCTGAACAACGGTCCTGGATTCATCAAGTACTTTAGGGTAACCCGCCTTTAAAGATTCCCATGGAAGCGGCTTCACTTCTTACTTGAAATAGGTGATCTACTATGAAGAGGTAATCTGTCTTTACCCCCATTAGGACTCATCTCCTAATATAGTGATCATTAAAAGCCATCGCTTATCCTCACCAATGACAGACAGCACTCAGCGTCATCCACGGAATGGGAAAGAGTACGAAACTCTTCAGTGCTCGTTTTGAATTGCACAAAGTTTCTGTTGTCCCTTTTGAACCTAGATCTTGGGATCTCCAGTCAGCTAGGTTGGGTTTCCACAGTGACAATTCTTAGAATTTAGGCTTCAAGCCCATCCCCTCGATGACTTCTCAACTTGCTCTCGAGGTAAACCTTTAGTTAGTGGATCCGCTAGGTTTTCCTTCGACCTGACATAATCGATCGTTATTATGCCACTTGAGAGCAGTTGACGTATGGTATTATGTCTCCGACGTATGTGTCGAGACTTACCATTATACATTGTATTTTGGGCTCTCCCAATAGCCGATTGGCTGTCACAATGTATGCTTATCGCTGGCACCGGTTTGGGCCAACTAGGAATATCCTCCAGGAAGTTTCTAAGCCATTCTGCTTCTTCCGCTGTTTTGTCTAACGCTATGAACTCTGATTCCATAGTAGACCGGGCAATACATGTTTGCCTCGAGGATTTCCATGACACGGCTGCATTACCAAGTGTGAAAACAAATCCACTCGTGGATTTGGAATCCACCGTATCAGATATCCAGTTAGCATCGCTGTAACCCTCTAGTACAGCAGGATATCTCTCGTAATGTAGCCCATATTTTGAAGTTTCACGCAGATACCTCAAAACTCTTACTATGGCTTTCCAGTGGTTGTGTCCTGGATTGCTCGTATATCTGCTAAGCCGATTCACAGCTTGAGCGATATCAGGTCGTGTGCAATTCGTGAGATACATCAGACTTCCGATGATTCTCGAATACTCTAGTTGCGATATGCTTGAACCAGTATTCTTTGATAAATGAAGAGTTAGGTCTACAGGGGTTCTAGCTACATTTAGATCCCCTTTGATATATTTATCGAGTATCTTCTCAATATAATGAGTCTGTGATAATATATATCCGTCTGATGTCCTAGAAATCTTAATCCCTAGGATTACATCAGCTATCCCCATATCTTTCATATCAAATCTGCTGGATAACACGTTTTTGGTAGACTGAATCATTTCATGATTACTACCAATTATCAGCATATCGTCTACATAGAGACACACAATGACATATCCCTTTTGAGTTGATTTAGTGTACACACACTTATCACACTCATTGGTTTTAAACCCATTTGACAACATTTCTTTGTCAAATTTCTCATGCCATTGTTTCGGTGCTTGTTTTAATCCGTACAAGGATTTTACAAGTTTGCACACCTTCTGTTTTGTCCAGGAACACTAAACCCTTCTGGTTGTTCCATGTAAATTTCTTCATCCAATTCACCATTCAAGAATGCCGTCTTTACATCCATTTGATGTATTTCAAGACCAAATATAGCTGCTATAGCTATGAGCATTCTTATCGATGTGATGCGAGTCACAGGTGAATAGGTGTCGAAGTAATCAAGGCCTTCCTTTTGTCTATAACCTTTTATGACAAGTCTCGCCTTATACTTATCTATTGATCCATCCGTTTTCATCTTCCTTTTGAATATCCATTTGTAGCCCAGCGGCTTACAACCTGGCGGAAGATCAACCAACTCCCAAGTATGGTTCTGTAGGATTGAATCAATCTCACTGTTAATAGCCTCTTTCCAAAGAGGTGCCTCCGGAGAAGTTACTGCTTCTTTATAACTTTGAGGCTCATTTTCTAACAAGTATGTTAGAAAATCGGGACCAAACGACTTAGACGTTCTAGCCCTTTTGCTACGTCTAGGTCCGATTGTCTCAGCATTTATACGTTGATCTGATTCTTGGTCAACTTGATTACTGTCCTTGACAGTATCAATTGTTCTTTTGAGAGTCCCAGTTATTTGTCTTTCCTTACAAGGAAACGTCTCTTCAAAAAATATCGCATTCCTTGACTCAATTATCATATTAGGATTGATGTCAGGAATCTCCGACTTATGCACCAAGAATCGATACGCACTACTGTTGTGAGCATATCCAATGAATATACAGTCAACAGTTTTAGGTCCTATTCTAACCTTCTTAGGTTTAGGAACCATTACTTTGGCAAGACACCCCCACACTTTGAGGTATTTGTAGGAAGGTACGAAACCTTTCCACAATTCATATGGTGTCTTGGCTAGTCTTCTGTGAGGAAGCTTGTTCAGAACGTAGTTTGCGGAAAGCAAGGCTTCCCCCCACAAGTTCTGGGGTAAACCCGAACTTGTCAACATGGCGTTCATCATTTCCTTCAACGTTCGGTTTTTGCGTTCCGCAATTCCGTTCTGTTGAGGAGAATAAGGAGCAGTGGTTTCGTGAATAATTCCGTGCACAGAACAATATTCACCGAACGGTGAAACGTATTCACCACCTCTATCACTCCTGATTCTTTTGATTTTCTTGCCAAGTTGATTTTCAACTTCGCTCTTATAGTGTACGAAGCTCTCAATTGCTTCAGCTTTGCTTCTTAGCAAGTACACATAACAGAATCTTGTGCTGTCATCGATAAAAGTGACAAAGTACTTTTTACCGCCTCTTGTTTGCACAATATTCATGTCACATACATCGGTATGTACAAGTTCCAGCGGTTCAGAACTACGTTCTATAGAATGAAATGATGTTCGATGCATTTTTGCTTCAACACATGCTTCACACTTATGTTGGCCATCAATAGCAAATTTAGGTATGAGGTCCATGTTAATTAATTTACGCATAGTGTCATAATTAACATGTCCTAACCTCCCATGCCATACATTTTGTGACACAATAATATAAGCAGACGAACTAGCTTTATTAATAGCACGGTTAACAGTCATTACATTTAGCTTAAAAAGGCCCTCAGTCAGGTAACCTTTTCCTACATACATATCATTCTTTGTCATTACAAACTTATCAGAAACAAATACAAGCTTAAAACCAGCCTTACTAAGAAGAGAGCCCGAGACCAAGTTCTTCCGAATATCTGGAACGTGCAGTACATTTTTCAATGTTAGCTCCTTTCCGGATGTCATCTTCAGAACCACTGTGCCTTGTCCAACCACCTGAGAGGTAGACGAGTTTCCCATTGTCAGATGATCGCCGCCATCGACCTTCTGGTACATGGAAAACATCTTACTGTCTGCACAGATATGACGAGTAGCCCCAGTGTCTACCCACCATTCTCTCGGATTCCCAACTATGTTGGCTTCAGTTACCACTGCTGATAGTTCCATCTCTGAGATATCATCAGTCAGCTGCTCGCCTTCAGTGACATGGGCCTCATTTTTCTTTTTCTTGCCCTTATCCTGAGACTTCTTGTTTCTGCAGTCCTTTGACATATGACCGCTCTTTCCACAGTTGTAGCATTTTTCCTTGAACTTCTTGTTCCCAGAGTCAGCTCCACTGTTCTTTCTCTTTTTTGCTACCCTTTACACCTTCAATGATGTTGGCCTTAGACTCCAGAGTCTTGTAGCTGGCCTTCTCGGACATCCTGTTGTCCTCCTCGATTCTCAATCGAACACTGAGGTCTTCAAGGCTCATCTGCTTCTTTTTGTGTTTCAGATAGCTCCTGAAGTCCTTCCATGATGGAGGCAAGTTTTTCAATTATGGCCGCAACTTGAAACATCTCACAGAGTTTCATTCCTTCATCCAGTATTTCATGAATGATCAATTGCAGTTCACCCAACTGAGACATCACCGTCCTTGAATCTACCATCTTGTAGTCCAGGAACCTACCCACGACAAATTTCTTTTGTCCGGCATCTTCAGTTTTATACTTCTTCTCGAGAGATTCCCAGAGAATCTTCGCAGAAGTCATGCCTTGGTACACATTGTACAGGGTATTGTCAAGACCACCCAAAAGGTAGTTCTTGCATAAGAAGTCTCCAGACATCCAAGTCTGTTCTCGCTCTTCCTTGGCCTTCTCGGATTCACCCTCCACAGGACCCGGAGGATCTTTGAGGAATTTTGCCAACTGGAGAGTTGTCAGGTAGAACAACATCTTACTCTGCCATTGTTTGAAATTTGCCCCACCAAATTTCTCGGTTTTTCTCCATGAGAGACCGGTACCGTGATATTTCCGCTAGCCATATGTAACTGGAAAATCAACAGGGTCAATTAGTCTACGAAAGACAAATTGCACAACGATCAACGAATGATCTTGTTCAAAGTTGTAAACGATAAATGTAGATATATATAATTCAATCAAGATTGGATGGAATTACTTGTGTATTATTACACTTTTAAATTCTCAACCAATTATGCAACAATCAAACAATTTCAACTTTATCACTATGTGAATGCTTGTGATAATTGAACAACCTAATAATAACTTAAATCTATACTACCAAGATTAATGTGTTAACAGTATATGACTTACCAAGTTAATATTATTTAAGTTTGCAGTTTATAGGAATTACAGGACTATTTCGTTAGTGTCGCGTTCGTATCTACGTTCGAACGAGACTGTCCAGTGTGTGTGCGTTCGTGTTGCGTTTGATAACGCGTTCGAACGATGTGTTTCCAGAGAGTTCACGTTCGAGTAGCGTTTGATAACGCGTTCGAACGGAATGATTCCAGAGAGTTCACGTTCGTATAGCGTTCGTGAACGCGTTCGAACGGAATGATTCCAGAGAGTTTGCGTTCGAATTGCGTTTAGTACGCGTTCGAACGTTCTAAGGCAGAAGGCTTTCGTTCGAGTTGCGTTTGAAGACGCGTTCGAACGTTCTTATGAGAATTCAATTTTTTAGCCTTCGCGTGCGTTGGGCGTTCGAACGCCCTACGGGTTTTTCATGCACAGTTCGTATTTTCCAGAAAAAATTAAAACCCTAACATGCAAATTACTATTTAATAACACGATACGATAAGTTCTTAAGATTGTTGGTTATTTAGTGTCATTAAACAACAATTAGCATGCTAAACAACAGAACAATTCACAACAAATCTACATGCAAAAACCCTAAACCAAAACACTAGAAAGACAAAAATCAGAAATTAGAAGTTACTGAGATTGTCCAAGTCGAGATGATCTCTGTCCTTAAGAACTTATTGGCCCCGTCACAGGTGCTCTACGGATCCGAATTGGCCAACGTTCTCCCAGGATAACTTGGATACTTCTTGTCCAAGGTGCACTCCTTGACAAGTGTTTGAACAAGGAAGATGGTGGATCTCTTCTCAAAACAAAGGGAAAACAAGTGTCTGAGATCAGGATGCAGGATTTTTATGTCTAGTCTTTTCTGCCAATTTTACAACCCTTAAATTTGGAGGGTAAAGCCTTCTTTTATAAGGCATGGAGGGGTGCCAAAAGGGGCACCCCTTGGGTGGGGTTGTAACCCTTCATGGTTAGTAACCACCCCTCTCCCATACAAAAGACATAAAAGCCCTTTATAAATGAAGAATTTACAACACTACATATCTGTTGGATTGCTAAGAAAATCTAAGAGAAAGAAAGGAAAAAAATGTATACCTTTTGGTTTCAAGTTTTTAAGAGTATCTTACTTGGCTAATAAGGATTACAAGATGATTGCTAAGACTTAAAGATCTGTCAATTGTCAATCAAGTATACTATATCTAAAATCACGCTATGATGACGTTCATATACGTAAAGTTTATTGTCATATGAATGCTACTATGGCAGAATCATGACTCATATTCAAAAGAAAATATAAAAGAATTGTCAAATCATTGTATTTGAATATTTTCAATTTAGTTATTAATCTCTTATATAAATTGAGCCTTTATACCATACTGAATAATAAGAGTTGAATATTTTCATTAGTCTGATGGTATCAAACTTAAAATCATTTATGGACATTAAAGATCCATGATTCAATTTCTATCAAAAGTATATTTGTCCAACAATCATTAACTGCGTGACGTTTTTTTTATAGAAATAAAATCATTAGAGTACATAAAATTATCCGATAAATATATTTCGTGGAGGTGGGACCACAGTATTAACCCTTCAACAAGAAATGCCAATGGGAGGATAAGCCTTGAACTTTCTTGGTGTTCCATTACTGGAAGAGACACTTTCGGCTGCAAATTCTTCTCAAGGCAATCAGAGCTAATAATTTAAAAAAAATTATAATAAATAAATAAATAATAAAAAAAGAACATTTAAAATAAGAGACTAGAGCGCTTCATATTCGAGAAGGTCTTAAAGGCTTTCCAAGTTGGAAAATTTCATGCATATATACTTGCAAAAGAAAATGGATGTGGGCTCCATGCATAAACATAATAATTCACAAAAGGAAAATGATGTTGCATGATTGAGAAAAACAAAATGGTGCGGGCTACATACATTGAAATATTAAAGAAAACAAAATCTCATGTCCTATCAGACAATAATGGATTTGTTAAGAAGACGAAAAGTTTGAGCAGAGTGAAAACTCAAGTAATAAATTAATTCTTAACTGAAGAATAAAGACGATGGAAGGGATCAGGACCGAGCCGACAGAAGTTCATGAAATTACCTATCAGTAATATAATTGTAGGACACAGAAATTGGGCGACGCATGCTGTTACGGGGCTCGCGGCCCGGTTGGGAGTACGGAGTAGCCCGCGGGGATTAAACCGGAGAATAATGGAGTCGCCATCCGGTGTGAACCGGGAAAATGATTTACGGCCGCACTCACCCTCGCAAGGGAAGACCTCAAACCGTTGGGTTCGAAATGGTCACTTACTTATGTCATTTGTAATAAATGGATTTGTGCAATTTTAACCAAGTCTACTCAATATACATTTGCAAAAGTAACCTAAATTCCTATAAGGCCTAGATCTAAGTTCGCATGCTTTAAAAGTAAGTCATCATAACGACAAACATAAAATATCACACAATGAACATGCTGAGTTATCAAACACGAAAACTAAATAACAACCTAGGCATAAACATAGATTAAACTCCTATTACGAAAGAAAATAAATATAACATACATAGGGAAATAACATACTAACAACCTAATCATGCTTAAGAAATAAATAAACATACTGGGCCTATCATGCTCGAATATAGGGTTGGGTGTGAAACGAAATGAGATAACCTACAAGCAATAGCGACAAAGAATCTCTATACCCAATAGGGGGTGAATTGGGTTATCGCTATAAATGCGGAAATAAAAAAATCTTTACCGATTTTTAGCTCTTATTACCAAGTGGGGACTTAGGAAATTTTCTCTATTCCAATTAATAGCCTATATGCAAGTTTCTATTCAATATATATAAGCATAAATAAACTTGTTATAAATAAAAGTATAGGGAAAGAGAAATATAACACCGCGATATATAGTGGTTCGGCAAACCGTCCCAACGTCCACTCCCTCAAGCTCGCTTGAAGATTTCCACTAGAATCGAGTTTTCCGTGGTTGACTCGTAACCAAGAGTTTTTCGCCAAGGCGCACTCCGAACCTTTTACACTTTTGAGTTTTATACATAGGTGCACTCACAACCTTTACAACTTGAGTTTTCTTCGTAGGCTCACTCACAAACCTTACAAATTACCCAAACAATGTGATTTCACAAATTACAAGTGTTTTGATATGAAAGAATAAAATCCACTTGGGCACTCACAAATAATAAGAAGATTGTGTGAGAGCAAATCCAAGTGTTCTAAGCTCATTCTAAACGTATGGAAGATGTAGTGTATGAGCTTGAATGAGTGTTTATGAATATGAAGGTGTATGACACTCTTTATTTGCCTTAGAGAATGTGTATGAAGGTTGTTTTTCAAGTCTCTCTAGGTTTCTTACTTGGGTCAAATGAGTTGGGGTCCTATTTATAATAAAATGCAAAGTATTCCCCAACTTACAGCGAAACCGGCGAGAAAATCAGCATGCCGGTCTAGGTTTGCAACGGCTCCTAACGGTTATATAACGTTCAAAAAAATATTCGTTAGAACGGCGAACAAACCGGTATGGAGACCAGCGAGGAGCTCCCTGGTTCCAGAGAGCATGATTTTCTCAGCCAAAATCGGCATGAAGACCGGCAAGAAAACCGACATGGAGCTCCCTGGTTTTAGCTCCCGGGTTTCAGTAACTGCACAATAAAGAATAGACCGGTATGTAAACCGGTATGGGGACCGGTTTGGAGCTCCCTGGTTTCAGTTCTGATGACCAGTCAAGACTGACGACACTTGGTATTTTGGCCATAAACTCTCTCTAGAAAATTCCAAATCATGATCCGTAAATTTCTACATAAACTAGACACATAGATATAGCTTCGGTAAAACATTCAACTCCAAAACAATTAGGATGACTTTTATGGAATTTTTCTAATGTGACATGTATGCAGAAAACGCACATATGAACATGTTGTAGTAAAATGGATCTAGCAAAAGTTCTATGCATCGGAATTGTGTTCCGTTTGAAACCGTAGCAAACAAGATACACATATCTATCTAACGGTATATCATTTGAAGTTTAATTCAACCGTTTTCTAGTTTTAGAAGATCATTTACCGATGCACTTGTGCATGAAGTTCATTTTGGTGCAAAAAAATGCAAATGATTTTTAGCATTCTAAGCCATTTTAAATGCAAGTGATGCAAAATGTATGATTCCTAAGAGCTTTAGATCACTTGAGTAAACTCAATTACAATTAGAGCACTAAGCTAAGACTTCACATGATTTCTTCAATTATGCGCAAGTCTTCACATTCTTGCTCTTCACCACATATGCTTCGACACTTTTTGTATTGCTTCGTGTTTGCACGTCGAAGTCTTCTTTCTCTCGTTGCATCATCAAAACCAATTACAATCGATTATGCGACCAAGTCGCCAACACGAAATACGTGTGTCCCTCAAGTGGTACGGGGCATTGTATCCCGAATGCAAACCGCAATACCGTCCATTCGGATTCGACTACGGAATTTACGTCCGGGTTTCCATCCGATATACCGCAAGAGAGAACGCATATTCCGTTCATCCGGAAATCACATCATGCACCAATCCACAATACTCATGCGAAATAGAATAATAAAATAACTAAAAATAAAGGATAATAAATAAAAGGGTACCCGCAGGTCTTACCTTTTAAGTCGCTTTCCGGGAGTGCGTTTCACGGTGCTGGAAGGGTTATCTTTCCACTGTTTTCACTGGTCTAATGTTTCTACTATTTTCACAGCTTTCACTGTTCCCGCTGTTTTCTCGAGTTCGCTGTTTTGCTGTTTCATCCGTTTTTTACTCGCCATTTTCTCTGATTCACTCGTTATTTTCGCTCGCTGTTTTCTCTGTTTTCTTCGCTGTTCAAACTGCTATTTTGGTGATTATTTTTGGGGCTGTTTTCAAGCGTGTAAGAGGGACTGTTTTGCTCTCGGTTTGCTACTGTTTGGCATTTGATTTCTGGATGTCTCGGAAGTTTGTGTGTGCATGGGATGTTTAGGGTTTTATGCGTGTACTTAGCTAGGGTTGTGGTGTGTGGCTCGTAGGCTGCGTGGGGGTTTTGTTTATTTATTCTGCCGAGTTGAGAGGTGTGAGCAATCTAGGTTTATGTCTGTTTACGTGTGCATGGGATCTGCTCTCGGCAGTTTGTGTTGTTGGCTTGACGTGAGGCTTTGGTGGCTGTTTGAGTGAATATGGCTTACGCTGAAGGCAGTAGTGAATGGCGAGTGAGGTGGCTGGTCAGTGTGTGAGCTAGGGCTTTATTGTTTTTGTGTTTCCCAGTTGCCGAGAGTGGAGGGCAGGGTTTTATGGATTATCTTCTTGTGTGAAGGCAGAGGGTAGTGCCGAATGTGAAGAGAGTTTATTTTATTGAGAGAGTCTGAGAAGCCTGGCTATGTGGCTTAT
Organism: Zanthoxylum bungeanum; assembly: GCA_019454045.1. Lineage (NCBI taxonomy): Eukaryota > Viridiplantae > Streptophyta > Magnoliopsida > Sapindales > Rutaceae > Zanthoxylum > Zanthoxylum bungeanum. Next base: position 33,183 of record SKCR01039036.1, on the reverse strand, counting down.
AGTGCGTTCACGTGGAGCAGGCTGGGCTTGTCGGTCTGGTGCATGGGGCTTGGTTTGGGGCAGGTTTAAGAGGGCAGAAGGCTTGTTCGAAGGCTAAGGGTTATTTTCTTTTGTGTGAATGGCTTGCAGTCTTGTGCATGGGCTGGAACGGTCAGTGGGTTAGGTGTATAGGCTGGGACGTGAGATGAGGCAACTGTTGAAGGGCTGGTGACGTGTTCAAGCAGTGCATGAGGGCTGCTAGTTACGTATGGGGCTGTGCATGGGTTCTTTGAGTGGATGGAGATAGGTGAGTCATGACCAATAGGTGCGTGAAGGTGCAAGGTGAGGTAGGGGCTGCTGTTATAATCGACAGTGGGTAGTGGCTTTGTGAAGGGACTGGTTGATGATGAGGGATGGTCGTGTGTTTGAATGGGTGGCGTAGTGGAGAAGGACAGTGCGTTGAAGGATGCGTGAAGGTTTGTGAACTGTGGAGGGGTATAGGGTTTTAACGTGGCAGTGAAGGGTTTGTATATTGTTGTCTTGTTACCGTGTGAGGAGGCAAGGGCTTAATGTACGTGAGGTTTGAGGGCAAGTGCTTGGGCAGTGGCGTTAGTGCGTGGGCTTATGGTGAAGAGGATGAGTGGAGACTGGTGCGAGAGGTCTGTGAAGTCGTGTGGCGTTGTTTGTTAGTGTGTTGAAGCAGTAACGTGATGAAGGGGGTAGTGAGCTGTTGGATAATAGGCGTGAATGGCTACGTGTGTATGTAGTAGGGTTTGCCAAGCGTGTTTGATGAGTTTAGGGTTTGTTGTTGGCGTGAAAATGATAGTTTCCTCCTCTGTGCGTGAGTGTCACGGGGTTTATATGGTCGCCTAAGGTGAAAGAGGGAGGTATGGGTGAGTTATGGGTTGGCAATTGGAGCAAGTCAGAGAGTTCTGTTGGCAGCCAGCTGCGCCGAAAGCATGCAAATTGCATGCAGGGCAGCTGGTGAAAGTTGGCAAAGTTGCCAACTGCCCAAATCGCGTGACACTGTTCACGCGATTTGGGCACTATAAAAGGAGCCCCATTTTTAGTTATAATCATCCCTGAAAATCCCAAATCGTGAGGAAAGATAGAGAGTAAAGTGTTTGAGAGTTTTTTGTAAAGCTTGTATTGAAAGCTTTGTAATTCTTTTGTGGGTATATATAAAAGAAGAGTTTTCTCTCAATTCACCTCTATTAGTGTGTGTTTATTCACAACAAGTGGTATCAGAGCTACGGTTCCACGGAGGGATCCCGAAATTCGGAACGAAGCTTCGGTTCGGAAAGTCGATTCCGACGAAAGTTGTCGAAAATCGATTTTGAGCATAGCATCAGACTTTTCACGGCGAGACGAGCACGGTGGTATTTCCGGCGATCAAACGGAGGTCCCAGAACGCCTCACGCGCCACACGCGCCGTCCAGAGAGAAGCCCACGCGCTCGACGCGCAATCCACGCGCCAGCTTGAGGTTGAAGACGACGCCACGTCATCCGCCACGTGTCGCCCAGTCAGCGCACAGTCAGCGCCACGTCAGCGCACAGTCAGCAGCCCAGTCATCCGCCACGTCAGCGCACAGTCAGCGCCACGTCAGCGCACAGTCAGCGCCACGTCAGCGCACAGTCAGCAGCCCAGTCAGCTGCCACGTCAGCGGTGCCTGGTAAATTTCAGATAGGTCCCTAAACTTCTGGAAATTACAATTTAGCCCCATATACTTTCAGAAATTTTCAATTTAGTCCCTGAACTTTTTGGAAATTTAATATAGTCCCTAAACTTTTCCGTAATTGCATTGGCCCCTGAACTTTCGGAAATTGCACTTTGACCCCTGTAATTTCTGGAATTTGCAATTTGGTCCCTGTGTCGGATTTTGACAAACGAAGTGTCATTTCCACCATTTTCGACCATTCCGGACGCAACGGTGAGGTCCGTTTTTTGAAATTCTGCTTAGAATTTTTATGATGGAGGGGAGCAACGGAAAAATGGATTTTGTTAACCAGTACCAACTATTTCACATGGAGAGGAAGGATGAAAGACCTTCTGTATGTGAAGGACTATGATGGATCGGTATTTCTGGAGCAGAAACCAGAAGGAATGACCGATGGAAAGTGGGCTAATCTTCACCAGAAAACATGCAGTACTATTCGTTAGTGGATCGACGATAGTATCGTCAACCATGTCAGTGAAGAAACAAATGCACGTGTTTTATGGAGAAAGCTGGAGGAGCTTTTCCGAGCAAAGACTGGAAATAACAAGCTGTACTACATCAAGAAGATGATGGGTTTGAAATACCAGGAGGGTACAGCTGTGGCGGATCATATCAACGATTTCCTCGGAACCATGAAGGAATTGTCTGGATTGGGCATAGACTTCGGAGATGAGGTAAATGGCTTAATACTCCTTAATACGTTACCAGAATCTTGGGAAACGTTCAGATCTACGGTGATCAATTCAGCCGCAGATGGGAAAGTCACTATGGAGATGGCAAAGACCAGGATCTTCGAGGAAGAAAAGAGGACGAGAATGCAGGAGTCAGCATCAACCTCAACCTCAGAAGCTCTAGTGACAGAAAAGAACACCAGAAGGGGGAGGAGTAAAAGCCGAGGCCCAGGGAGATCAGACAAGAACCAAGAACGGGGGAAATCAAGAACTAGAGATATTGAGTGCTATCACTGCAAGAAGAAAGGCCATATGAAGAGGATTGTTACAAGTTGAAGAACGAGCAGTCCAGGAGAGATGGTGACTCTAATCAAGAAAGAGTTGCTACTACCACCGAGAAAACCTCCAAAGAATTTTGCATAATGTATGAAGAAGATGTTGTGAATCTTGCCAGCCACGAGACCAGTTGGGTGATAGATAGTGGCGCCTCCATACACGCCACATCTCGCAGAGACTTCTTTTCATCTTACACACCAGGGGACTACGGTGCTGTAAGGATGGGGAATGACGGACAGTCCAAAGCCGTCGGTATTGGAGACATCTGCCTTGAAACAGAGAACGGGACAAGGCTAGTGTTGAAGGGAGTCAAGCACATCCCAGATATCCGGTTAAACCTGATCTCAACAGGCAAGCTGGATGATGAAGGTTTCTGCAGCACCTTTAGTGACGGATGCTGGAAGCTCACTAAAGGATCAATGGTCGTGGCACGAGGTAAGAAAGACTCAACCCTGTATTTGATGCATGCTAAGCTTTCAAATAGTAGCATAAATACAGTCAACAGCAATGAGGCAGCCGAGTTATGGCACAAAAAAGCTCGGTCACATGAGCCAAACAGGGATGGAGATACTACGCAGGCGGAATGTTCTTCCGGAATTGAAGAACTCACACTTACGGAAGTGTGAACACTGCATGGCTGGAAAGCAGAACAGAGTATCCTTCCAGAGCTCCCCGCCTCAACGGAAACCGGAGGTACTAGATCTCATACATTCAGATGTATGTGGTCCGATGCAGATACGAACACTCGGAGGGTCACTGTATTTTGTGACATTTATTGATGATCATTCAAGGAAGATCTGGGCATACACCTTGAAGAGAAAAGATCAAGTGCTGGAGTGTTCAAGGAGTTTCATGCTTTGGTGGAGAGAGAAACCGGCAAGAAACTGAAGTGCATCAGAACAGACAATGGTGGAGAATACAGAGGTCCGTTTGATCAGTACTGCAAGATGCAAGGAATCAGACATCAAACGACACCTCCGAAGACACCTCAGCTGAATGGCCTAGCTGAGAGGATGAACAGAACCTTGTGCGAGAGGATCAGAAGCTTGCTGTCACAAGCCAAGCTGCCGAAGACTTTGGGGGGAGGCACTCATCACAACAGTTCATGTTTTGAACATGTCCCCAGCGGTCGCACTGAAAGGTAATGTTCCTAACCAAGCTTGGACAGGTAAAGAAGTGTCATACGAACACTTACATGTCTTTGGGTGCAAAGCTTTTGTACACATCCCAAAGGACGAGAGATCCAAGCTTGATGCAAAGACGCGACAGTGTGTCTTTATTGGCTATGGTCAGGATGATTTCGGCTACAAACTCTATGATCCTGTGGAGAAGAAGATTGTCAGAAGCCGAGATGTTGTCTTTGTTGAAGACCAGACCATAGAAGATATCCAGAAAGGAGATGAAGACAATGCCCCAGCAATACAGAAATGTGAATCCAGAACCTCATACACCGGTGCCAGTACGAGTTGAAGATGAGGTTCCCAGACATGAGGGTACAGGTGATGAAGCTCCCAGAGATGATGATCATGATCAACCACCAGTACCAGAAGTTCCACCAACAGTTCCACAGAGAAGGTCTGACAGAGAGAGGCGACCTTCAACCAAATACTCTGCATATGAGTATGTGCTGCTTACTGACGGGGGAGAACCCGAGAGCTACCAGGAGGCTGTGGAAACAGAGACAGAGAGAGAAAAGTGGGAGGAAGCCATGCAAGATGAGATGAAATCTTTGCATGACAATCACACTTTTGAGTTGGTGAAATTGCCAAGAGGCAAAAGGGCTTTGAAGAACAAATGGGTGTACAGGGTGAAGCAACAGGAGCATACTTCACAACCCCGGTACAAAGCCAGACTAGTCGTCAAGGGATTCAATCAGAGGAAAGGCATTGACTTCGATGAAATCTTCTCTCCAGTTGTGAAGATGTCATCCATCAGAGTGGTACTCAGCTTAGCAGCAAGCCTCGACCTGGAAGTTGAGCAGATGGATGTCAAGACCGCATTTCTTCACGGGGATCTGGAAGAAGAAATTTACATGGAGCAACCAGAAGGCTTCAGAGTCAGCGGGAAAGAGGACTTGTGTGCAGACTCAGGAAAAGCCTCTACGGTTTGAAACAGGCACCGAGACAGTGGTACGTGAAGTTTGAGTCAGTTATGGGGGAGCAGGGATACAAGAAGACCACTTCAGACCATTGTGTTTTCGTTCAGAAGTTTTCTGACGATGACTTTATCATCTTACTGTTATATGTAGATGATATGTTGATAGTTGGCAGGAATCAATCGAGGATTGATAATTTGAAGCAGCAACTGAGTAAGTCTTTTGAGATGAAAGACTTGGGGCCAGCTAAACAGATTCTTGGCATCAGGATCGGTCGTGATCGGAAAGCCAGGAGGTTATACTTGTCACAGGAGGAGTACATCGAGAAGGTACTTCAGAGATTCCAGATGGACAAGGCTAAAGCGGTTAGCACTCCTCTTGCTACCCACTTTAGATTGAGTACGCAGCAGAGTCCCTCTACTGAGACAGAGAAGGAGGAAATGAAACAGGTTCCATACACCTCAGCAGTGGGAAGTCTTATGTATGCCATGGTGTGCACGAGGCCAGACTTAGCACACGCAGTTGGATTGGTCAGCCGGTTTATGTCAAACCCAGGACGGGAACACTGGAATGCTATCAAATGGATATGCGGTATCTACGAGGCACATCCAAAATGAGGTTATGTTTTGGAAGCAGCGACAACCAGTGTTGATGGGCTACACCGATTCAGATATGGCAGGAGATGTGGATACCCGAAAGTCTACTTCGGGGTATCTGATTACTCTCTCAGGAGGAGCTGTGGCATGGCAGTCTAGGTTGCAGAGATGTGTTGCACTTTCTACAACAGAGGCAGAATTCATTGCAGCGACGGAAGCTTGCAAGGAATTGCTGTGTGGATGAAGACATTCGTCCAGGAATTGGGTTTCAAGCAGGAGAAGTACATTTTGTACTGCGATCCAGAGTGCTATCTATCTCGGTAAAAATTCCACCTTTCATTCGAGGTCAAAACATATCGATGTGAGGTATCACTGGATACGGGACGTCCTGAGCTCAAGGCTGTTAGAACTCAGGAAAATTCACACCGACGACAACGGTGCCGATATGTTCACGAAGGTTTTACCGAAGGAGAAGCTTGAAATCTGTCGTGCCATAGCCGGGATGACAAAACTCTCCACATAGTCAGAGTGGGGAGATTCAGAGAACTACGATTGGCTTGATCCCACCTCAGGGTACGTAGGCAGTCATACAGAGATGCAGCCAGGGGAGGATCCTTTGGAGGATCCGGATTTGGATGATTGATGGTCGGCTCAGATTTTGGGAAATCTTCACCGAGGGGGAGATTTGTTGGCAGCAGCTGCCCGAAAGCATGCAAATTGGCATGCAGGGCAGCTGGTTTGATGAAAGTTGGCAAAGTTGCCAACTGCCCAAACCGCGTGGCACTGTTCACGCAATTTGGGCACTATAAAAGGAGCCCCATTTTTAGTTATAATCATCCCTGAAATCCCAAATCGTGAGGAAAGATAGAGAGTAAAGTGTTTGAGAGTTTTTTGTAAAGCTTATATTGAAAGCTTTGTAATTCTTTTGTGGGTATATATAAAAGAAGAGTTTTCTCTCAATTCACCTCTATTAGTGTGTGTTTATTCACAACAAGTTCATGGGTTGTTCACGTGGGGTTATGGAAGGTGGTTGCATGGGTTTTGGTATGGGTCGTTATGGGTAGTTTTGTTGATTGCATGGGCTCATGTGTTTCTTTTGAGGATGGGGGTTAGGTCATGGGCTTTTGTTTTGCTAGTTTGTGTTGATTAGTTTATTGTTTTGTTGGTTAGTGTTTGGTCTTTAGGGTTTGTTTTGTTTGTGTGGTTTGTGAGGAATTGTGAGAGAATTATTTTTGTTTATTATTGCTTGGGCGTGAGGGATGGTTTAAAAACAGAGACCGAACGAGCAAACCCGAAGCTAAAAGAGCGAACCAAATCCAACAAAAATATCAATTCTTGACCCTTCCCTTCCGACGTCCGTTTCTTGCGATTTCCGTGACTTAAAAAGGTAGTGCCTCCGTACGAGGCTCATCATCGCGACTTACATACAAAAATACAGTGTCTACAGTTGCCCATACTTTGATGGGACTTGTGCAGTGTGTGACAATCACAATCCTATCAAAGTTTATGCAATGCATTTTTACTTACCTGGCTCGCCAGCTGCCGCTTGACTGGCCCACTGCTTCGAATTGAGTGGATGAAAGGTGGTCCATTTTTAAACTGCCGAGTGGGTCTTGTTCCTGTGGATGCTGGATTTCGACCGAGGTCCTCAATCAGAATTTGTAGGTTGGGGGCATTAACGATCCTGCAAGACAAAGGTAGAGTGAACGGGAGTAGACTACCCACCGGTGTAGTGGGTGCCGGGGATACTCCGACGCTCAAGTCAGTAGTATGAAATGAGCAGTAAAAATGAGAAAGCAAGGTTTAATGTTACCTTGACCTCTTTGGGTGGCCGTGAGGGCGGTGGAAAGTGTTTAAATGGATGGAGTGCTCAGAGAGCTTGTGTTAGAAAGTAGAAGCCTGTATAAGAGAAGTAAAGCTTGGATTGAAGAACTCTGAGTTGAATGATTCTTCCATTTATAGGCCAAGAAATACTGCCCTTTTTAGTTGGCACATGGAGGTAAATCCCACAACGTGATCAAGATATAATTATTTAGTAATCAAAATCTCAACTTGTGGAGGATATATATTATGTTTGGTAAAAGAGGAAATAGTTGGTAATGATTTTGAAGTATGTTTATATTCTGTTTCCTGGTTTGGCTTTATGTGTCTATCCTTATCTGCATGCAAGTGGAATAAGGTCTATTTTGGGCTCTGCCCTGGGTTTTCCAAAATAGTATTAAACCTACTAAGCTGGGCCTCTGTTTGTGGGTTTCATTGTTATTTGGGTTCGAAAGAAAAGACGGTTTTACCCACGACCCAATTTTTGGCCCGTACAGTTTGTCCCCTACTCTCTAAGTCAAGAAGTTATTGACTTGGAGAGTATTTTTATACATGTCGAATGAAACAAGATGTAAGAGTATCTGTTGAGAATGTATAGTTCATGTTACATTCGACAGAGAGAATTCAATGTCTTTTGGACTAAGAGTAGTCCAAGTTTTCAACTTGGCTTGACATTTAGCCATGAGGAATGTCCCTGGTCGACTGAACCAGATGAAAGTTCAGGAAAATCTCCATACTACTGGTCAAGGATCATAGAAGTTTTCAAATTTTTCTAGACTAGATGAATGTTACTTGTTAAACTTGACACTACATGAGTCCATGGGGGATGTCCCTGGTTGACTGAACATTATGAAGATTTATGAGCAATATCATACGATATGTGTCAACTAGAAAAGAAAGTCTAGGTCTTCATGAGCCTTATGGGGATTGTTCCCTGGTCAACTCGTCATGAGCCTTATGGGATTGTCCAGTGGTCGACCGAACATTATGATGATTCATGAGTTACATTTGACTCGATAAGAGTCATGGGGTTATTCCCTTGGTCGACTGAACACAATGCATGTTCAGGAGTCTCACTTGACTCGACAAGAGTCATGGGGATGTCCCTTGGTCGACTGAACATTATGATGATTAAAGAGTTACATTTGACTCGACAAGAGTCATGGGGGTATTCCCTTGGTCGACTGAACACAATACATGTTCAGGAGTCTCACTTGACTCGACAAGAGTCATGGGGATGTCCCTGGTCGACTGAACTGAGTGCTGGTTCTGGAATCTAACTTGACTCGACAAGAGTCATGGGGATGTCCCTTGGTCGACTGAACCGAAGGCTAGTTCTGGAATCTAACTTGACTCAACAAGAGTCATGGGGATGTCCCCTGGTCGACTGAACCGAGTGCTGGTTCTGGAATCTAACTTGACTCGACATGAGTCATGGGGATGTCCCCTGGTCGACTGAACCGAGTGCTGGTTCTGGAATCTAACTTGACTCGACAAGAGTCATGGGGATGTCCCTTGGTCGACTGAACCGAATACTGGTTCAGGAGTCTCACTTGACTCGATAAGAGTCATGGGGATGTCCCTAGGTCGACTGAACCGAAGGCTGGTTCTGGAATCTAACTTGACTCGACAAGAGTCATGGGGATGTCCCTTGGTCGAATAAACCGAATGCTGGTTCATGAGTCTCACTTGACTCGACAAGAGTCATGGGGATGTCCCCTGGTCGACTGAACCGAGTGCTGGTTATGGATCTAACTTGACTCGATAAGAGTCATGAGGATGTCCATTGGTCGACTGAACCGAAGGCTGGTTCTGGAATCAAACTTGACTCGACCAAGATATGGGGTCCCCCTGGTCGACTGAACCGAGTACTGGTTCTGGAATCTAACTTGACTCGACAAGAGTCATGGGGATGTCTCTTGGTAGACTGAACCGAATGCTGGTTCAGAAGTCTCACTTGACTCGACAAGAGTCATGGGGATGTCCCTTGATCGACTGAACCGAAGGCTGGTTCTGGAATCTAACTTGACTCGACAAGAGTCATGGGGATTCCCTGGTCGAATGAACCGAATGCTGGTTCAGGAGTCTCACTTGACTCGACAAGAGTCATGGGGATGTCCCTTGGTCGACTGAACCGAAGGCTAGTTCTGGAATCTAACTTGACTCGACAAGAGTCATGGGGATGTCCCTTGGTCGACTGAACCGAATACTGGTTCAGGAAACTCACTTGACTCGACAAGAGTCATGGGGATGTCCCTTGTTCGACTGAACCGAAGGCTGGTTCTGGAATCTAACTTGACTCGACAAGAGTCATGGGGATGTCCCTTGGTCGAATAAACCGAATGCTGGTTCAGGAGTCTCACTTGATTCGACAAGAGTCATGGGGATGTCCCCTGGTCGACTGAACCGAGTGCTGGTTATGGAATCTAACTTGACTCGACAAGAGTCATGAGGATGTCCATTGGTCGACTGAACCGAAGGCTCATTCTGGAATCAAACTTGACTCGACAAGAGTCATGGGGATATCCCCTGGTCGACTGAACCGAGTACTGGTTCTGGAATCTAACTTGACTCGACAAGAGTCATGGGGATGTCTCTTGGTAGACTGAACCGAATGCTGGTTCAGAAGTCTCACTTGACTCGACAAGAGTCATGGGGATGTCCCTTGGTCGACTGAACCGAAGGCTGGTTCTGGAATCTAACTTGACTCGACAAGAGTCATGGGGATGTCCCTTGGTCGAATGAACCGAATGCTGGTTCATGAGTCTCACTTGACTCGACAAGAGTCATGAGGATGTCCCCTGGTCGACTAAACCAAGTGCTGGTTCTGGAATCTAACTTGACTCGACAAGAGTCATGGGGATAGTCCCTTGGTCGACTGAACCGAAGGCTGGTTCTGGAATCAAACTTGACTCGACAAGAGTCATGGGGATGTCCCCTGGTCGACTGAACCAAGTGCTGGTTCTGGAATCTAACTTGACTCGACAAAGTCATGGGGATGTCCCTTGGTCGACTGAACCGAATGCTGGTTCAGGAGTCTCACTTGACTCGACAGGAGTCATGGGGATGTCCCTTGGTCGACTGAACCGAAGGCTGGTTCTGGAATCTAACTTGACTCGACAAGAGTCATGGGGATGTCCATTGGTCGAATGAACTGAGTGCTGGTTCAAGAGTTTCACTTAATGACGAATATTTGTTATCCTTAAATGTGTCGAAAGCATAGTCTATATAATATATTTGTCATGTGTCGAGTGAATATGAGGCTTTGCACCAGGGTTTGCCTAATCATTTTTCTTGGATGAAAGAACCCTTCATATCTGCCTCTAGACGTGATATAGTGTCGAACGATAAAATTGTGAGAGTTTTTATATCTGATATTGTCGTGTCAAATAGTGAAGTCGGTTGTGAAGAGAATTTTGATGACGTTGTTGAGAGCATGTGATGTCAAGTTGTAATATTATGAATGTAATTCATCATTCCATTCGACGATATATTTTACATTTCTAGATCTTCCACGTGTCATTTAATGAAGTAAAACCTAACGCGAATAACGAGGAGTCTTTTGGCGGGAAAAGAACCGCCATAGGTTGTAGTATAAGAGTGGTTTGATGGGTTCATTTGCTTCATTCACAATATCAACGAGTTGGGAGAGAAGCTTCAAAGTTCCAAGGTACTCTTCATAACTTTCTTTCTTTCTTCGTGTTCTTCATTTCCTTTGAATGTTCATAAGTAGCTTCAAATTATTCTCTAACCAAACTCGGAAATTTGATATTCGAAACGCATGTTGTTTGATGGAATTCTGTTTGTCGAATCGGGTAGAATTGATCCTTAGTAATATGATAATTAGATATTATTTGTTTGTGAACCTGTCGAGTAGAATATGTCGAGTGGAGAGTCTTTAGATAGTTTAGGTGAGCAGATAGATTAATATGTAGAAGTATCGTCGAGTGAATCCACAGAAGAAAAATTACTAAGGGGTTGGTCGCGTCAAGAATTTCTGAGGAGGGTCCAGTTGCTTTTTTTTTCGCGTGAAGTTCCTGTGGATGCAATTCCTATAAGGACTTTGGCAGCAGTTGGAGAGTCGAGTGGAACAGTTAGTACAAGTGAGCCGACCAACTTGCTAACCAGAACCCAGCTAGTCGAATGACAGATAGTATGCTGATGGAAATTAGTGTAGGTTTAGATTCCCTAGATCCATAGAGTTGAGAGTACCCATGCCGACTGAAAGAATCGACTACAAAATTCCTGGGTGGATTGGATTTACGTACGGCCATTTGCTGATGGGCTAAGATTCCCCATTCCGAGGTTAGCTTGGGAAGTTTTGGATCATTATGGGATCGCTCCTTCACAGCTGCTGCCAAACGCTTGGAGGATATTATTTTCGATTGAATGCTTATCATTTGAAAAGGGTGTTTCTTTGAGGTGAATGATGTAGTGTACTCATACTACCTAAGGAGCACTTACTGAAAAAGGGAGGTATACTTTGTATATTCGTCGAAGAGAGAACAGATAGTAATGGGGCTTTCAACGAATGATAGGGGTAATTGGCAGTAAGATTATTTCTTTGTGAGGAATGAGGGTGTTTTTGGGTCGACTGGAATGGGTCGTGTCTCAGAATATTGGAGTGTATTAGTGAGTATCAGTTCTTTCTATTATTGATAACTTATCAATGTGGTTGTCGTATGAGGCTAATGTGGGAATTGTTTGTTTTGCAGGTCCATTTCGAACAGATTATTCGACAAAACTCCTCAAATTCTATCCAACACAAAAGCTCTTCTTGCCCTTCCCGTCGAACAAGAGATTGGAGAGTGGTCTGGTAGAGGAGAGATTAAGGGCAACATTAGTGTGGAAAGAAATCTTCGAATCAGAAGGTATATCTACCCCTTTGGCTCTTTGTAAACACGTATTGGAAGTCATCTATTGTACTTGGTCGATTCAAGCTTTGTACAGAAAGGTGTTGTTTATAAAGACTTTAACTCTAAAAGAAATTTTATGCGCAGAGGACATTATGTCGAGACAGTAAAGGTAATATCGATTGATGAACTAAAAAGCCAAAAGAAGGCTAGGAAGCTAAGCATAAAAGAGCGGAGGTGGAGGTTCCTAAAGTACAACAGACAGTGTCGACTGGGACTCCGAAAGCCAAGGGGCAGTCGACTGAAATGGTTGCCAAAGGGGTGAAAAGAAGGCTTTCGAAATCGAAGAAGATACCGACAATATCATTGTCAAGATTCCAACTGGGTCGACTGCAATTTTAGACCCATCGAGCCTTAATCCTTTCATCAAGAAGCTTTTGTTGGAGGAATGAACAAAGGTTATCGAAGATTGGCCCTGTTGAGACAATGAAGAAGGTGGTGGCTCTTACTTATCAAGTAAGTAGGCTGAAAACGTGTCTTAAGTAAATCACCGAATGATTCTAACACATTTTATTTTATTTTTTTATTTTATTTTTATTTTTTTTAGGCAATGGAATGCAACCTGTACATGCAGCACCATGTCAAGTCAAACCAAAGGAAGCAGAGAGAGATGGAGAACGCGGTTTCAGCAATGAAGAAAGAGATGGCTGAAATGAAGCTGATGTTTGGAAAAAAGAATAAGGAGTTGGAGAAGCAGTTGAAGAGGTGAAGGCCACCCTTAAGGTGGAGAGGGAAACTTCTGAAGTTACAATTGAAGGTTCAAGGATGCTCTCAACAATGTGAGGAAGGAGAATGGTGAATTGGTTGAGATGATCGAAGGGATTGCTCTCGAATCCATGATGAAATAAAGGAGTAATCTGATGAAGGATTTCCTTGAAGGAAAGACTGTATTGTGGGAGCCACAAAAATGGATTCGAGAGTATGATCGTCTTATGGAAGGGCTTTCTTCATCAAACGAAGGTGATGTGGAGGGCAATGGTGAAGAAGTTGACTCCAAAGAGGCTGAGAAGGAAGTCGATGATGTCAATGAGGCGGTTGGAGTTGAAGAAACGGAGAAGATTAAGGAAGATAGGGGTCGAGTGGAGGGTGAGCCGGCTGAGCCACTTCAGGAAGTTCCTACTTCTGATGTTAATGTTGCTGAAGAATGTACTCCAGAAGATGTGGTCCCGGAAAACTAATTGTAATTTTAACCTTATGTAATCGTTTTGTTTGATTAATGAATGAACTTTAACGTATATAAATATTTTTTTATAGTCCAATTGATTCTTATTATGTCGAATCAAATTACACAAGCATAATTTTATTCTTCAAATTTAAACAAAAAGCAAGCAAACATTACCGGTAGAATCGTTTGAGGTGAACCGCATTCCAACTATTGTGAATCTGTTTTCCCTATGTCGTCTGTAATTTATAAAGCTCCATGTCCAATAACTTTGGTGATGACGTATGGACCTTCCCAGTTTGGCCCCAATTTTCCATCTCCAACGTCCTTGGTATTTTGGAAGACCTTTCGTAGTACCCAATCTCCTTCTTTGAAAGTTCTGCTTCTGACATTCTTGTTGAAATATCTTGTCATTCTCTGTCGATGCGATGCAAGTCGAATGGTAGCGTTTTCTCGTTTTTCATCGATTGTATCCAGACTCAAATACATCAATTGTTGATTCGCTTCATCATCCATCCACTGGTAGCGTAGAGAAGGGATGCTCTCTTCAATTGGAATTACCGCTTCTGTTCCGAACGCCAAGGAGAAAGGAGTTTCTCCTGTGGAGGAACGGATAGTCGTTCTGTAGGACCATATGACTCCAGGGAGTTCATCCGCCCATGATCCTTTTGTCTTTTCTAATTTTTTCTTTAAAGTGTTCAAAATGGTCTTGTTGGAAGACTCGGCTTGTCCATTAGCTTGTGGGAAACGAGGGGTTGAAAAACTTAACTTGATTCCCCAATTATTACAGAAATCTTGGAAATATCGGCTAATAAATTGTGAGCCATTATCGGTAACGATCTCCTTCGGGATACCGAATCGACATATGATGTTTTTCCAGACGAATGATTGGACTTCTTTATCTCGTATCTTGGCAAAGGAGTCTGCTTCAATCCACTTTGAAAAGTAATCCGTTAAAGCTAGCATGTAGACTCGTTGTCCAGGGGCGGTTGGTAGTTTCCCTACAATATCCATTCCCCATTTCATGAATGGCTACGGGGACAGAGTTGGATTTACTTCTCACATTTCTTCGTATAATTAGCTGAATCAATTCTCATAGTTGGCAATAATATCCAGTCGAATAGGCGCGTAAAGCGAGGCTTCGTCCTCTAGAATGATTTCCACATTCTCCTTCATGTAGTTCTGACAATACATGATGTGCTTGGTTATGAGTAAGACATTTTAAGTAGGGTCCAGAGAATGACCTTTTCAAAAACTGTCCGTTGAAAATGGTGAATCTTGCTGCCTGTCTCTGAATCCTTCTTGCTTCAGTTTGTCTTCTGGAAGTAGTTCATCTTGCAGGTATTTCATGAGTGGCGTCATCCATGAGTCATCCGAAGTGATGGTGGTGATCTCCTTGCTTTCTTTCCAAATTGCTGGCCAATTCAAATACACTACTGGAATGGATTGTGGTTTGTCCCCATGCATTGTCGACCAAGTGTAGCCAATGCGACTGCTTGAGTATTCTCGCTTCTCGGAACTGGGTTACAGTAAATTCTTGAAATTTCGGCTGGATTTCTTTCACTTTCAGTAAGTAGGATAACATTTGAGGGTCTCGTGCTTGATATGATCCTTGGAGCTAGTTGACTATCAACTGAGAGTCTGATTTCACTTCTAAACTCCTTGCTCCAAGCTCTTTTGCCAAACTAATTCCAGTTATCAACGCCTCATACTCTGCTTCATTATTTGTAACCCTGAAGCCACACTTGATTGCTTGTCGTAGTACATCACCATCAGGAGTCGTGATCACCACTCCAAGACCGCATCCTTTCTTATTGCTGGAACCGTCGACTGAAAGCTTCTAAAGTGATGTTGTCTGGATTGAATTGACCTCTATACCTTTTGAAACGTTCTGATTGGGACTGAAGTCAGCTACAAAGTCTGCCAAAGCTTGAGACTTGATTGCTGTTCTGGGCTGGTAAGTGATGTCGTGTTCTCCCAATTCGACCGCCCACTTTGTTAATCTTCAGAAAACTCCGGCTTATGTAGTATGCTCCTTAGGGGGTATACTCCGAATAAACTGTGATTGGGTGCCCTTGAAAGTAGGGTCGTAGCTTCCTTGCTGACATTACCAAAGCCAATACCAATTTTTCCAAATGTGAGTAGCGTGATTCCGCATCGAGCAACGCCCTGCTTACGTAGTAGACTGGAAGTTGGGTGCTGTTTTCTTCTCTGATCAAGACTGCGCTCACAGCATGATTTGAGACCCCCAAATATAGGAAAAGCCTTTCGTTGTCGAGTGGTTTTGACAAAAAAAGGTGGTGATGTTAAGTACCGCTTGAGTTCTTTAAGAGCTTCTTCACAGGCTGGAGTCCATTCAAGATTTTTCCTTTTTTAATGGTTGAGAAGAACATAAAACTATTGTCTGTCGATTGGAGATGAACCTGTTTAAAGCTGCAATTCTTCCTGCTAGTCGCATGACATCTTTTGGACAGGTAGGAGAGGGGATTTCAAGTATGGATTTGATTTGATCTGGATTTGTTTCAATGCCGTCGTCGTGTGACAACATATCCCAAGAATTTCCCGGAGGCTACTCCAAATGCACATTTTGTTGGGTTCAACTTCATCCCGTACTTATTCATTACGTTGAATGCTTCTTCCAAGTGCTGCAGATGTTGTTCAGATTTCGAAAATTTCACCAGCATGTCGTCAACATAAACTTCCATTGTTTTCCCAATCTGTTGAGAGAACATCTTGTTGACCATTCTTTGGTACGTGGCTCCCGTATTTTTAAGGCCGAAGGGCATTACTTTGTAACAAAAAATGCCTTTATTGGTCACAAAGGTTGTCTTCTCTTGATCGTCTGAATGCATAAGGATTTGGTTGTACCCAGAATATGCATCCATAAAACTTAACAATTCATGTCCGGCTGTAGCATCAACCATTTGATCAATATGTGGCAGTGGGAATGAATACTTCGGGCACGCTTTGTTTAGGTCTGTGAAGTCAATACAAACTCTCCACTTCCCATTTTTCTTTCGCACTACCACCACATTGGCTAACCATTCTGGGAACTGCACTTCTTTAATGGCACCATTTTGTAACAATTTTTGGACTTCTTCATCTATGATCTGATTCCTTTCTGGGGTTGAAATTTCTTCTTTTCTGCCGGAAATGAGGGTAGTCTGGATCTACGTAGAGTTGATGGGTGATCAACCCAGGGTCAATCCCAGTCATGTCTTCATGCGACCATGCGAATCGGTCGTTTTTTCTTTCGCAAAAATTCCCTCAAGTCTGCTCGTAGCTTGGGATCCAGATTTGCTCCTATTTGAGTTTTGTGATCTGCGTGTTCGGAATGAATTTGGACCTCATCCAGTTCTTCAATTTTTGGAAGTGTAGGCTCCAAAGAATGAGGTCCGCTCTGTAATTGCTATGCTGAGTGGATCTTGGATTTCATTGTCGTCTGGTAGCATCCTCTCGAAGCAGTCTTGTCACCCCTTATTTCCTGAATCCCCCACTTCGTAGGAAACTTTAAAATTTGATGATAAGGGAGATGATACAGCCCTCATTTCATGAATCCATAGCCTACCAATGATAAGATTGTAGGCTGAGGGACAATCCAGGACTAGGAAAGTAGTCATTTTGTTGACCCCTCCTGCGTAGACTGGAAGACTTATTTCTCCCAAAGTAAATTTCTGTTCACCACTGAATCCGATTAACACCGTTGTTCGTTTGTTAAATTTCTCCAGTTCAGCACCGATATCGGCTAGAGTGGTTACAAAGATGATGTTAGCTGAAGATCCTGTATCTACCAAACCCGCTTGATCATAAAATTCACCACCTGTAGGGAGATCACTAAAGCGTCATGATGAGGGTTCATGCTACCGGAATTACTGTCGTCTGGAAACTCAATCACCAGGTTTGTAAACATCTTCTCTATAGATATTGTGGAATGATGAATGTTTGACATGATAGCCCTGGCATGTCGTTTGGCCGCTGAATATGAAAAACTCCACTGATCTCCTATCTTCCTGAAATGAAATTCACTGTGTTGTCGATTGGTGGAGGTGGTATTGGCGCCTCTCCATGTCCATCCCTCTCATTTCTCTGGGCTAAGGTAGCTTTCCCTTTCTCTGTAAGTAAGTCCCTTAGAAACCCTTTGTTCAGCAGCTCGAGGACTTCTAGTCTCAATGCCACACATTCAGCAGTTGTATGGGCGTAGTCTCGATGGAATTCACACCATTTACTTGTGTCTTTCTTTTTGAAGTTTTCCCTGTTGCGTGGAGGCCATCTTACCTCATTTCCCATTTTTTTAAGTACCAAAACTAATTCTCCTGGAGAAATAGAAAAAATTATAGTCTGGGAGTCTTGGCTTTTCTACCGGAACTCTTTCTTGGGCTTTGAATGGCAGAGGTCTTTGATTAAAGTCCTTTCGAAGGGGCTGATGTTCTTTCCTTGGGTGATTCCTCTTCTCTGAATGATGCCTGGGTATCAAACTTGCAAACTCTTTATGTCGCTTGGAAGTATGGGGCATTCTCTCATTCTACATGTTGGAGAAACTATCTTTTCTTTTATTCATCTTATCTTCTTCCCACCTGATTTCGACTTGAACTCGTACCATGGCCTGGTCCACGTGTAGCATCGAAATTTGGTTAATTTTTTATAGAGTCCACTCTCACAAAGTAACCCGTTTTCTGAAAGCTTCCACAGCTGTTGGCTGATGAAGAGCTAGAATTGTTATCCTCTCCTTGTTGAAGCGGGTCACGTAGCTTCGTAAGGTTCTCCCCTCCGTTGCTGAATGAAATTGAGGTCGTCAGTAGTTTTTTCAAGTTTGCAAAGCGAAATGCTCCACAAATTTGTCTGCCAACTATTGATAGGACTTGATGGATCTGTATGGTAGGTTGATGAACCATGTAAGGGCAGGGCCTCCCAAAGTTTCTCTAAATCCTCTGCATATGCCTACTTCCCATTGATGAGGAGCTAAACCAGTTGACATCATTTTATACTTGTAGTGGATGACATGGTCGTCTGGGTCAGTGGATCCATCATATAGCTTCATGTCTGGTGGGCTGAACTTTCGCGGTAACTCGACGGATGTGATGGTCTCCGTAAAGGGGGTGTCAGAAATGGTTCCAGCTCTGCTTTTCTTTATTGTATTTTCACCCCTGGTAGGATGGACATAATTGCTTCTTTAAATTCCTTCATTTCCCTTCTCATTGTGATGGCAACTTGTTGAGCTTGGTTGATTGGAGAATTTGGCAAGTTCCTTTGGTCCCCACCATTTGAAGGTATGTCATCTGTCGTTTCGTTGAATGCTCACAAAGATTAGTTGGAGTGACACGATTGTTGGGCTGATCCGAGGTATTATGATGTTGAGAGACGGTGACGTAACCAGCTCCAACTATTTTTGAAGGTTTATGTTGGAACTACGTATGGTTAGATTTTCCTCTTCCAATGCTTTCAGTCTATCTTGTACCATGGCCAGTTGTGATGCCACTGGATCAGGTGTCTGTTCGTTGCTTGAAGCCATGAGTGACTAGGTTGTACGTGTCTGTAGAATAGAAGATCTTTGTCTGCAAATTATCGCTAAAACCCCACGGTGGGCACCAAATTGTGGATGCTGGATTTCGACCGAGGTCCTTAATCAGAATTTATAGGTTGGGGGCATTAACGATCCTGTAAGACAAAGGTAGAGTGAACGGGAGTAGACTACCCACCGGTGTGGTGGGTGCCGGGGATACCCGACGCTCAAGTCAGTAGTATGAAATGAGCAGTAAAATGAGAAAAGCAAGTGTAGACAACAGAACCTGACGACGCTGTTCTAGGCTCGAGGCCTAGTTGGGAGGTACGAAATAACATGGAGTCGCCACCCGGTGTGAACCGGGATAAAGATTTAAGGCCGCACTCACCCCTCGCAAGGGAAGACCTCAAACCGTTGGGTTCGGAATGGTCCCTTACTTATGTCACTTGTGATGATATGATTTGTGCAATTAATCAACCGAGTCTACTCAATAATCATGCTCAAGGGTACTTAGATCTAACATGCTTTCATCCAAATAACTCCACGCAATATAACACAACGAGCATATTGAACCATTAAACCAAAGTAAACAAATAACTAATTAAACATTAACATAAACTAAACAAAACATCATGCATAAGGAATAAAGAAACAACATGCCTAAATAACATAATCATGCTTTGAAAGTTAAATAATGAACTAAACTAAATCATGCTTTAAACAATAAATAAACAAGTTACGAACTATAACATGCTCAAATACAAATTTGGATGAGACGAGATATGTATATCTTTAAGTGGTACGCGGCGTTGTATCCCGAGTGCAGACCGCACTACCGTCCATTCGGAATCGGCTACGGAATTTACGTCCGGGTTTCCATCCAATATACCACAAAAAGGGAACACATATCCCGCTCATCCAACAATCACATCATGCTTCAAACGACTCTCATGCAATAATATTTTAAAATAAATAAAATAAAATGAAAGAAGATAAGTAAAAAGGTGCCCTCAGGTCTAACCTCTTTTGTCGTCTCAGGAAAGGGCGTTACACGTCCGTTGGAAGGGGGAATGATCCGCTACTCTTTCGGTCCACTAACTCAACGACTTTCCTCGCTGTTTCGCTGTCTTGGGGCTGCTGTTTTCACTCCTTTTCACTGCTGTTTTTGTTGTATTTTCGGGTCACTGTTTTTGGTAATTAGGGGACTGTTTTGAGGGTTATTTGGACTGGTTTGGGTTGCAGTTTTGGATGGGTTACAGGGGCAGTTTTTGTTATTGTTTTGGGCAATTTTTTGGGGACTGTTACGTGAAGTGTTTGAGGGGGCTTATGTGGGCAATTAAGAGGCTGTTTCAGGGGGAATATGCGTGCAGTTAGGGGGCTGTTTCAGGGGGGAATATGTGGGCTGTTTGTTGGCGAGAAAGAGGGCAATATGTGGGCTGTGTTGAGGACGTGAATGGAGGGTAGTTTGCGTGATACGTGAGTGGCTTTTAGGTGGCTAGACGTGAGTGGATTTATGGTGGCTAGGCGTGAGTCAAGGCAGTGGGGGGCTTGTTTAGTGCGTGTAGTGGAGGTGAATATGTGCGTGGGATGGCTGAACGTGTTGAGGGGTCTGTGGTGCTGATGAAGGCTAGGCGTGAATGGGGGCTGGTGCGTAAGGTTGGTTGCTGGATTAGGGGGCAATGGCGTGAGGCTTAGGCTGTGGATTAGGGGGCAATGGCGTGAGAGGGGCAGGTGTTGGCGTGAAGTCTTGTGAGGGGTAGGTGGCTTCTGTGTGACGTGTGGCGTGAAGGGTTTGCTCAGGTTGTGGTCTATGCGAGTGAAGGAGGGGGCTTATGACGTGAAGCAAGGGTGCGTGGATGGTTTGCTGAGTGAGTGTCAAGGCAGGTTGAGTTTGTTGCGTGGAGTCTGTGTGGCTAGGTGGCGAGAGAGTGAGGGCAAGGCTGGGTGCTAGGTTTAGGCGTGAGGCTTTGAGTGGGGCACAGCTGCGTGAAGAAGCAAGGCTGCGTGGAGGGTAATGGAATGCGTGAAGGGTCAGGTGGCAGTGTGAAGGCTTAGGTTGTTAGGCGTTGAATTATGCGTGAGCTTGAGACTTGGCTGAACAGTGAAGGGAAGCAGGTGTGTTGCCGAGGGAGAACGAGCTTAGAATATTAGGGTTTATTTGATGTGTTTTGTTTTTGTGAGAATGAGTTAGCCAGCCAGGGTTTGGAAAGATGGGTGAATGGTTCTTTTTATAGGCTAAGGGGAAGGGTTTTTACCTTGTTTGGGTAGGAGAAGGATTTGTGTGTTAATTGGGGATATCTTTAATTAAAATGAGATAGGGAAAATCTTTTAATTAGGGGAATTGATTTGATTTGTTCTTTTTAGTTAAGGATATGATTTATTTAAATTGGTAGGTGATTTAATTAAATTAGGAATGTGTTTTATTTAAATTAGGAATTTAATTTAATTTAATTTCAAGTTCAATTTAATTGGTGAATGTGATTTAATTTATTTAAGTTTAATTTTAATTGGTTTTAATTATTTAATTTGTGAGATGTGTTTTAAATATTTTAATTATTTAATTTGTGAGATGTGTTTTAATGGGTTTGGTGTGTTTTAAAACAGAGGTCCAACAAGCGAACCCGAAGCGAAACAAGCGAGTTAAATCTGACAAAAATTCAATTTTCCAACTTTACCCTTCCAACGTCCGTTTCCCGCGGCTTTCACAACTAAAGAGGTAGTATCTCCATACGAGACTCATCATCGGGCTGATATGCAAAAATGCAATGCCTACAGTCGCCCCCACTTTGATGGGACTTGTTCAGTGTGTGACAATGACAATCCTATCAAAGTACGTGCAATGCATTTTCACTTACCTGGCTCGCCAGCTGCCACCTGACTTGCCATGTTGATTCGAACTGAGTTGATCTGGTGGTGAGGTGCTTCGACCCCTGAGGTTCATCCCTGCAAGATGCTTCGATCTCTAGGAATCACTACCGAACTGAACTGATTTGATGGTGAGGCGCTTCGACCCCTGGGCTTTGTTCCCGAACCATCTGTGGGCTTTGTTCCCTGGGCTTGTTCCCGAGCTGAATGTGATGGCGAGGTGCCTCGACCTCTGGGCTTTGTTCCCGAACCACCTGTGGGTTTTGTTCTCTGGGCTTTGTTCCCGAACTGAATGTGATGGCGAGGTGACTCGACCTCTGGGCTTTGTTCCCGAACTGTGTTGATATGAGGCTTTATTCCCCTGGGCTTTATTCCCGAACTGTTGACTGTGTAGAGATAGGGCTTTATTCCCTGATTGTTTGGACTGTGGGCTTTATTCCCGAACTGCATTGAGATGAGGCTATATTCCCCTGAGCTTTATTCCCGAACTATTGAGATGAGGCTTTATTCCCCTGGGCTTTATTCCCGAACTGTTGAGGTGAGGCTTTATTCCCCCGGGCTTTGTTCCCAAACTATACTGACATGAAGCTTTCTTCCCCTTGAGCTTTGTTCTCAAACTATAATGAGGCTTTCTTCCCCTTGAGCTTTGTTCTCAAACTATACTGACATGAGGCTTTCTTCCCATTGAGCTTTGTTCCCTGATCTGAGCTAACTGTGTGTTATTGTTCCTGAACTGTATTGAATGCAGGCTTTCTTCCTGAACTGAACTGAATGAAGGCTTTCTTCCTGAACTGCACTGAATGTGGGCTTTATTCCCGAACTGTACTGAATGTGGGCTTTATTCCCAAGCTGAACTGAATGTGGGCTTTATTCCCGAACTGTACTGAATGTGGGCTTTCTCCCTGAACTGTACTGAATGTGGGCTTTATTGCCGAGCTAAACTGAGTATAGGCTTTCTTCCTAAATTATGTTTAATGTGGGCTTTATTCCCGAACTGTACTGATTGTGTGGCTTTGTCCCTGAATGCCATACCTGACAGGAACTGATGCTGAACCAATGTGGGCCTCGCCCCAAACTGATGATGATGTGGGGACTCGCCCCCAAGCTGACATGGGCCTCGCCCTCAAACTGATGATGACGTGGGCCTCGCCCCTATGTTGATACTGATATGGGCCTCGCCCTCAGGGTGATGTGGGCCTCGCCCCAAAACTAATACCGATGTAGGCCTCGCCCCCAGACTGATACTGACATGGGCCTCGCCCCCTGACTAATGTGGGCCTCGCCCCCAGAGTGCCATACCCGGCAGAACTGATGATGTATCTCCATAGTCCATACCCAGAGTGTTCATCCTTGAACTCTGATTGCCCTTCTTGGCTTGTCCATTCTCGAACTCTGATCCATTCTCGGACTCTGATCCATTCTCGGATTACCATTCCCAATTCTGATCCATTCTCGGATTACCATTCTCAACTTGTTCATTCTTGAACTCTGCTCCATTCTCGGATTACCATTCTTGGCTTGTTCATTCCAAAATTCTGACGATGTGGGCCTCAACCCTGGGACTCATCCCCAAACTGAAACTGATATGGGCCTCGCCCCCAGACTGATACTGATGTGGGCCTCGGCCCTGTACTCATCCCCAAAACTGATTCATTTCTGAAACGGACTGTACTGTCGCTGCTTCTGATTGGCTTGCCTTTGCCGCTTTTCTTTTTCTTCTTTGAAACCTGTGAATACAAAACAAAACAAACACAAAAAGAATGCAAAATTTGTCACGTGTATGCATGCATGCGTGAATGAATTTCTTATTCCGCTGGGTTAGGTCTTCCCCCAATTTCTCCAAGTGATTGCTCAGTCTTCTCTCTGGTCTCATGGCTCAATTTCTTGTTATTCCTCTTATTCACGGGGTGGTAGACTGGTCGCTCTCAGTCTTAACTTAGCTTTCTGTTCTCCACTGTTTTGTGCTTGATCAAGATGAACCACATGGTGGGGCCTTCCATATCATACTATATCACATGCTACGAAATAGTCCCAATAGTTACACATATTATTGCCCTCAAAGAATGCTCAGTAATGAAACCAGAGAACCTTCAAAACACTCAATGCAACTCAAATCTGAGTTTTTGAATAAATGATCTATGTCAGACTCAAAGTGTGTGTGTGCAAAGGTTTTTTTCACAGCTTGATCCTTAAGCAAGCCAACTC
The DNA here is from genome assembly GCA_019454045.1 of Zanthoxylum bungeanum. Classification (NCBI taxonomy): domain Eukaryota; kingdom Viridiplantae; phylum Streptophyta; class Magnoliopsida; order Sapindales; family Rutaceae; genus Zanthoxylum; species Zanthoxylum bungeanum. Next base: position 9,322 of record SKCR01039036.1, on the reverse strand, counting down.
AATGATTTCGTTTCAAAAATCGGGATCGATGGGTCAAACCAACCTATATGTCTTAATTATGCATGCAGTTGCTTTTCCATGCTCAATGTGGTATGATTTTATTTTTTTTTTTCCTTTGTCTCTCGTTTCATTTTGAACTTCATTTTTTTCTTTTCTTTTTTTTTTTTTTTTTCAACACACCTACCCTTTAAGGTAGCATTTCTCCTCATGGTGGTCCTAATACTCGCCCATGGGTAGCTTCACGCTTATTGGTTATAGGTGGTTTAATTCTTTTCTTTAGAGACTTTTCTTTCATTTTCAACCATACCACACATCATAACATAAGCAAATCAAGATAGACATCTAAGCAAATGGTCATTCACCGACCTACAATTTCTTCAACTAGTCACCTTGCTAACTACTCAGGTTTTCACCGCTAAGAACCTATAGTGAAGTGCTTACGAGTCTATCATAGATCAATCACTCAAAGTATCAGATAAAAGTACATCAAGAGTTTATCGTTTCTAAGGTTTCACCTTAAAGCAATCAATTTCATCATCGGACTTATGTCTAACTATCAAGGACTAAAAACAAACATATTTTTTTTTTCTCTCCTTTTTTTTTTTTCTCTTTTTTTTCTTTCTCTTTTTTTTTGAAGGCCCCCCAATGGTCTTTCTATCCTTGCCATAAGGTTTTCTGTTTCTCGATTTCCTTTTCCCCGCTATCCATATTTGCTAAACTCCTATTGAATAACTTTTTTTTCTCTAACCCAACGGATATCTATGATGGCTTTTAAGACACAGAGGGTTAACATGATGCATGTATGCATGAGATGCATGCGACATATGAGATATAATATGAATGTGGTTATCAAAAGCATAAAGGGGCAACTTCTATAGGATATAAAACTATGGTTCTCATGCGGGTTTATGACAATGCCTTTAACTAAACCCCTTCAACCCACTATAGACATGGTCAACTAATGCACAAATTATACACATCACAAGACATGATTTCGAGGCCAATTCTCTAATATCCCCAGTGGAGTCGCCAGACTGTGGGACACAGAACCTGACGACGCTGTTCTAGGCTCGAGGCCTAGTTGGGAGGTACGAAATAACATGGAGTCGCCACCCGGTGTGAACCGGGATAAAGATTTAAGGCCGCACTCACCCCTCGCAAGGGAAGACCTCAAACCGTTGGGTTCGGAATGGTCCCTTACTTATGTCACTTGTGATGATATGATTTGTGCAATTAATCAACCGAGTCTACTCAATAATCATGCTCAAGGGTACTTAGATCTAACATGCTTTCATCCAAATAACTCCACGCAATATAACACAACGAGCATATTGAACCATTAAACCAAAGTAAACAAATAACTAATTAAACATTAACATAAACTAAACAAAACATCATGCATAAGGAATAAAGAAACAACATGCCTAAATAACATAATCATGCTTTGAAAGTTAAATAATGAACTAAACTAAATCATGCTTTAAACAATAAATAAACAAGTTACGAACTATAACATGCTCAAATACAAATTTGGATGAGACGAGATATGTATATCTTTAAGTGGTACGCGGCGTTGTATCCCGAGTGCAGACCGCACTACCGTCCATTCGGAATCGGCTACGGAATTTACGTCCGGGTTTCCATCCAATATACCACAAAAAGGGAACACATATCCCGCTCATCCAACAATCACATCATGCTTCAAACGACTCTCATGCAATAATATTTTAAAATAAATAAAATAAAATGAAAGAAGATAAGTAAAAAGGTGCCCTCAGGTCTAACCTCTTTTGTCGTCTCAGGAAAGGGCGTTACACGTCCGTTGGAAGGGGGAATGATCCGCTACTCTTTCGGTCCACTAACTCAACGACTTTCCTCGCTGTTTCGCTGTCTTGGGGCTGCTGTTTTCACTCCTTTTCACTGCTGTTTTTGTTGTATTTTCGGGTCACTGTTTTTGGTAATTAGGGGACTGTTTTGAGGGTTATTTGGACTGGTTTGGGTTGCAGTTTTGGATGGGTTACAGGGGCAGTTTTTGTTATTGTTTTGGGCAATTTTTTGGGGACTGTTACGTGAAGTGTTTGAGGGGGCTTATGTGGGCAATTAAGGGGCTGTTTCAGGGGGAATATGCGTGCAGTTAGGGGGCTGTTTCAGGGGGAATATGTGGGCTGTTTGTTGGCGAGAAAGAGGGCAATATGTGGGCTGTGTTGAGGACGTGAATGGAGGGTAGTTTGCGTGATACGTGAGTGGCTTTTAGGTGGCTAGACGTGAGTGGATTTATGGTGGCTAGGCGTGAGTCAAGGCAGTGGGGGGCTTGTTTAGTGCGTGTAGTGGAGGTGAATATGTGCGTGGGATGGCTGAACGTGTTGAGGGGTCTGTGGTGCTGATGAAGGCTAGGCGTGAATGGGGGCTGGTGCGTAAGGTTGGTTGCTGGATTAGGGGGCAATGGCGTGAGGCTTAGGCTGTGGATTAGGGGGCAATGGCGTGAGAGGGGCAGGTGTTGGCGTGAAGTCTTGTGAGGGGTAGGTGGCTTCTGTGTGACGTGTGGCGTGAAGGGTTTGCTCAGGTTGTGGTCTATGCGAGTGAAGGAGGGGGCTTATGACGTGAAGCAAGGGTGCGTGGATGGTTGCTGAGTGAGTGTCAAGGCAGGTTGAGTTTGTTGCGTGGAGTCTGTGTGGCTAGGTGGCGAGAGAGTGAGGGCAAGGCTGGGTGCTAGGTTTAGGCGTGAGGCTTTGAGTGGGGCACAGCTGCGTGAAGAAGCAAGGCTGCGTGGAGGGTAATGGAATGCGTGAAGGGTCAGGTGGCAGTGTGAAGGCTTAGGTTGTTAGGCGTTGAATTATGCGTGAGCTTGAGACTTGGCTGAACAGTGAAGGGAAGCAGTGTGTTGCCGAGGGAGAACGAGCTTAGAATATTAGGGTTTATTGATGTGTTTTGTTTTTGTGAGAATGAGTTAGCCAGCCAGGGTTTGGAAAGATGGGTGAATGGTTCTTTTTATAGGCTAAGGGGAAGGGTTTTTACCTTGTTTGGGTAGGAGAAGGATTTGTGTGTTAATTGGGGATATCTTTAATTAAAATGAGATAGGGAAAATCTTTTAATTAGGGGAATTGATTTGATTTGTTCTTTTTAGTTAAGGATATGATTTATTTAATTGGTAGGTGATTTAATTAAATTAGGAATGTGTTTTATTTAAATTAGGAATTTAATTTAATTTAATTTCAAGTTCAATTTAATTGGTGAATGTGATTTAATTTAATTTAAGTTTAATTTTAATTGGTTTTAATTATTTAATTTGTGAGATGTGTTTTAAATATTTTAATTATTTAATTTGTGAGATGTGTTTTAATGGGTTTGGTGTGTTTTAAAACAGAGGTCCAACAAGCGAACCCGAAGCGAAACAAGCGAGTTAAATCTGACAAAAATTCAATTTTCCAACTTTACCCTTCCAACGTCCGTTTCCCGCGGCTTTCACAACTAAAGAGGTAGTATCTCCATACGAGACTCATCATCGGGCTGATATGCAAAAATGCAATGCCTACAGCAAGGTTTAATGTTACCTTGACCTTTTTGGGTGGTCGTGAGGGCGGTGGAAAGTGTTTAAATGGATGGAGTGCTCAGAATGCTGAACGAGAGCAAGTCTCGCACTTATCGTTTCTAAGACTTCTCCCTACAGCAAACAATGTCATCACCGGATATATGTCTAACTATCAAAGATTTCTCTTTCTCTCTGTTTTTTTTCTCTCTCTCTCCTTTTTTTCTCCACTCACTCCACGAAATTCTTCCTTTCAACTGTTGATAATGTTGGCTTTGCCTCTTGGGACGCATCCTCAAAACTGATACTGATGTGGGTCACAACCCTGGGACGCATCCCAAAACTGATACTGATGCGTCTCAGAAACTGAGGACACTGTGCTATTGCTGCTTCTGATTGGCTTGCCTTTGCCGCTTTCCCTTTTTTTGTTGAAACCTGCGAATACAAACCAACAAAATAAAGACGTGAGCATATGATACGTACATATGCAAGTGTAGAGGTACTCCCTGTTTCTGGCGGGTTAGATGATCTGCATCGTGCTCCTTGGCGCCATGTGCCTATGCATGTCTCTGATCGCCCCCTGGGTTTGCTTATAGTTTCTCCTGCTAGTTCTTCTCTTTTGTTTGGAACCTGCAAACACAGTGTGGGGCACAGAAACTGGGCGACGCCGTTCCTAGGCTCGCGGCCTAGTTGGGAAGGATTACATAACATGGAGTCACCACCCGGTGTGAACCGGGACAAAGATTTAAGGCCGCACTCACCCCTCGCGAGGGAAGACCTCAAACCGTTGGGTTCGGAATGGTCCCTTACTTATGTCACTTGTAATGAAAGGATTCATGTAATAATTTAACTAAGCTTAAGTAACACTTATTTCCAATAGTATCATGCTTCTAAATTCTCATATGCAAAATAAAACTTATGTGTACGCTTTTACATATATCTCATATTTAAAATTGCATGCTTAACATATATCAAGATAGCAACGAACATACAAATTTACATATCACATTCAGGAAAACGCAAGCACACATATTGACCCTGCAAGCACACATATGGTCACTTTTCCAAGCGGTACGTGGAATTGTAGCCCAAGTACAGACCGCACTACCGTCCATTCGGAATCGGCTACGGAATTTACGTCTGGGTTTCCATCCGATATACCGCAAGAAATAATACTCAAATGTTATCATGACATAAGCATACGAATTGTGACACATTTGCATAAGAAAGATAAACCAATAGGCAATTATGCATGAATATAATAAGACAGACTCAGTTCAGTGTGTGCACGTTCGTGTAGCGTTCGTAAACGCGTTCGAACGGAAATGAAACAGAATGCTCACGTTCGAGTAGCGTTCGTAAACGCGTTCGAACGGAAATGAAACAGAATGCTCACGTTCGGGTAGCGTTCGTAAATGCGTTCGAACGGAAATGAAACAGAATGCTCACGTTCGAGTAGCGTTCGTAAACGCGTTCGAACGAAAATGAGACAGAATGCTCACGTTCGAGTAGCGTTCGTAAACGCGTTCGAACGGAGATGAGACAGAAAGCTCACGTTCGTATGGCGTTTGTTAACGCGTTCGAACGGATACGAGACCTGACACATAATAAGGCAAAAACACATGCGCGTTCGAGTTGCGTTCGTGAACGCGTTCGAACGGACACGGACCTGATGCATGAAATAGGATGCAATACATAAACAGAAAATAAAAGGGCGCGGCGAAGCACTGCCGTAAAGGTGACCTTTTGGGGCTCTTGATCTCTCAAAGAGAGGACCTTTAGACCAACATGCTAAGCCCATGCGCGTCACATCACACATACAAGAATAGAACCAATCATATCAACCAAGTATGCCCGATTGAACACATCTTACATCCAATCCGAGCACACATCAACCGGCGCGGCAAAGCATCGTGGTAAAGGGCTTTTAGCCCCTCCCCATAGGGGATCTCACAACACACTTACTAAGCCCATGCGCTCGATTGACTTATACATACGAAAATAAAGGTAACAATATCAAACTAAGTATGCCCGATTGAACGTATCTCGCGTCCAACCGAACATACATCAACCGGCGCGGCGAAGTAGTGTCACGAAGGTGGCCCTTTCGGCTCTTTATCTCCTAAATGGAGGACCTTTGGACTAACTCACTAAGCTCATGCGCTTGGTTGAATCATGCATAACTAACGACATACATAATTTAAATGACGAGGATAAATAAATGAAAGCAACACAAAACAAGAGAATGTGCCGTTTACTCAAGTGGTACGTGGAGTTGTGGCCCGAGTACAGATCATATTACCGTCCATTCGGAATCGGCTATGAAATTTATGTCCGGGTTTCCATCCGATATACCGCGAGAGTTGACACATCTCTCATTCATCCAATACCCACAACATATTACATCTCATAATTCATGCATATTTATCTACTCAAAGACCACAACATGCATTCATAGACGACTCTCATGCGAATAGAATTCAATAAACAATGAATATAAACTAATGAAAATGTACCCTCAGGTCTAACCTTTTAAATCACCTCTCGGATGTATGGTACACGATCGTCGGAAGGGTGGATGCTCCGCAACTCTCCCGGTTCACTGGTTCACTGTTCTCGTTCGTTGTCTTTACTGATTTGCTTGCGGCTCCAACTCCGTTCTGCTCCTATTTCCTCTTTATCTTTTGCTTACTGTTTTTGGGTGTCTTCTTCTTGTAGTTTTTATGTGTGTTGTGTATGAGTTAGAGACTAGCTAGCTAGGTTGAGAAGGTTGGTGAAGGGTTCTTTTTATAGGCAAAGGGTTAGGTTTGACAAGGAAAGGAATTTGATTTGGTTTGGTTAAGGGAAGTCAAGAGATTTGATTTGGTTTGGTTAAGGGAAGTCAAAGATTGAGGGGGGACAAATCTTGGCTAGATAGGGAAGGTTGGATATTTGATTGGCTTGGATTAGGAATACAATATTTTAAGTTTGGGAATAATCTTATTAGATTGGGAATATAATTGGTTGATTGATTTTAATTAGGCATGATTATATTTTGATTTAGTATGTGATTTGTTTAATTTAGGCATGATTTTAGTTTAAGTTGGTAATTGTTTATTTTATGTTTGGTATATGTTTTATTTAATTATTTAATTAATTTAATTATTATCTTATTTAGTTAATGTTTTAATTAATATTTATTTATTTAAATTGGGATGTGTTTTATGGGCTTTGGGGGCTAAATGGGCTGGATGTGAGGCTAGCAGCAAAACCAGAATTACCGACACCGTTCGAACGCTTCCTCGAACGCGGCACGAACGCCCGCAATCCGTTTGACGTTCGAACGTAAACACGAACGTAGCACGAACGAAAACAGTGAACCTTGTTTATTCTGAATTTCCCCTTCCGATGTCCGTTTCCCGTGACCTCCGTGACTTAAAAGGTAGTGTCTCCAAAATGAGACTCATCATAGGGACTCATGTGTAAAAATGCAGTGCCTACACACAGAACAAACACAAGAATTACAAGTACGTTACGTGTATGTATGCATGTATGGATGTGTTTCCTATCCCGTTGGGTTAGGTCTTCCTCCAGGTCTTACGGAGGTCGCTTGGTCTTCTTCTTCTTAGGCAAAAAAATCGCTTCAACCTATCCACGTTGATTGGATCGATGAACTCATTCCCTTCTAATCTGATAGTCTTACTGCCCCATTTCCCATTACTGAATGGCTATCTTGTGTTTTCTGCTTGCTTTGTCGGGAATTCTCCATGTTCTGAGTGTCGCTGAATATCATGGTACCAAGGTTAAATGCTTTTGTCAAATATACTCATGTCGTGCAGGTTGAAAGGAATGGACTCAAGCAAGTAGGCAAAATGAATGTCTGACCGGCGTAATCACACGCGTATAACGTAAGCGCACGTATCGTTCAAGTAGTATAAAATATCGATCCCACGAGGACTTAATTCCTACTGTTGTTATTAATTATTGAATCTATTTATTTACAAGTATCTAATTTTAGGGAGAATGGAATTGATTGCTTTGGTTGGTTGAATGTGGAATTGCTTAATTAAAATAAAATAAACAAAAGAAAATACAAAAGAAAATTACAAAAGACTCAAAAGAAAATACTAAGGAAAAAACTCAAAAGATCTAGGGTCGTGACTCCACACAATACTGTTAAAAAGATGAATCGATTCCCTCAATTATGTGTATTAATTCAGTTTGCTAACCTGGAACACGAAAATATGCAAAAGCCTCTTCCGATCATCAGACGTAAATACCCAGTATAACCCAATTGAACCATATTCCTATGTCAACCACATTACCTGAATTCATTAAGACCAAGTTCCAATTATGGCTACCCACACCCGACAGGTATATGCCTATCCTGTAAGGAAATCTATTAAAGGGTTATCTATCCTCAAGGAAGATCGTGAGTTATTAAGTCTAAGGCTGAAACCTAAAATTCCTATGTCTAGTTCATTTTAGATTTACCCCATCAATCCTATTGGTGATCAGTCAACAGGAAGCATTAAGACTAAGACTTAATAAACAAACTAAAGAACTACCCATAAGAAGAAAATCAATTATTAAGTGTGTGTATTGTGTGTCATCACTTCCCTAGAATAAAAATAAAATGCTGGGGTTAGGGGATCCACTTTTACTATTTATAATTTAGAAATCTCCATTACAATAATATAGAATTTAACGGTGATAGCCAACCAACCATGTAGGCGGTATTCCTTATTAAGTCAGATTTAAATGAAGTCCAACTAGCCATAAAGACGGTATTATTATTTGTTCATAAACCAGCCATATAGGCGGTAATTATCTGTCACCTAAAGACCAGCCATATAGGCGGTGCCACATTATGCCAAATAAATAAATTCAGCCATTATGGCGGTAATTCCTTTTAGTGAATAATAAATTTTATATTATAATTAAGGGAGATTAATCTAAATTAAAATATTAAAAGCTTCACCCTTCCCCCAGCAAAAATTTAACTACTGAACATAAAAAGAAAGGAGTAGAAGAAGAGAACTACTGCTACTGAAAATTAAAATACATAAATTAAATTACTAAAAATAAACACACAAGATGCAATCCTTAAATTCCTTACAAAAACCTAAGGAAAGCATCTTCGATCCATGTAGCACCAGTTGGTTTTAGGGCACTAGGTGTTAAAACACCCTTACAGACTTAATAACCCGGATCTTGGATGCTTTATTTTTGAACAACATAATTTTTTTTTTTTACTCCATTGCTATTTAGAGATGCTTCCTCCAATTAAACTAGAGCACGGAATATTATAAACTTTTCAAATATGCCTCATGTCTGTATGTTACTATGCATATTGATAATGCCTGCCAACTGAGCATATGAAGATCCATTTTAGTCCATTTTATGGAGAATCTACAAATTAAATAATTTAAAAGGAAATAAACAAAAATTAACTTATTTCGAAAATAGGTTTGAAATACATTTCTCACCAATTTCACCATTTTCGTCAAAATACAAACAAAAAAACACAAAATATTTTTGTAATTTTTTAAAATTTCGAAAAATTTTGACTAAAAATATAAAACAACATCATAATAAATTTTTTACTAAAATAACAACAAGATACTAATCAACTAAATTCCTCCCCCAAACCTAAATGAGACATTGTCCCCAATGTCTTAAACAGTAGAAGAAGAGTTTAGAAAATTCGTACCAGGTTAGCTGAACTACCGATTAAGATCTATGTCCAGTTTACGCTTCTTACCACGATCATTCTCTGTCCAGTCCAACTTGGAAAGAATGGGGTCCAGTTTCGGT